>PVLC010041550.1:0-13306 GCA_004027655.1 Graphiurus murinus | reverse complement strand
CTTTCTTTTTTCTTTACTAATAGCATAGTGCAATCTGTCTTTCCCTTGGAAACTGGTGTTTTCTTGGCCAAATGAGCCTTAGAGGGAGAGATTTTTTCTAATCTAGGATGGTCCAGAGAGAAGAGATTGTTGCCTGTCTCCACCTCTTTAGCCAGTGGGCCTGCAGCAGGGAGAATGTGTGGGAAGGGACAGGGCTGAGGTACCTTCCTTGTCCACCTCACCCCACAGCTGCTGGTCCTTGGAGATAGGGAGCCATGCAGTTCCCATTTCTACACATAGATACACCTCAGTTGGCACAGATGGGAGAGGACAAGACCAAGAGAGAAACTGCAGATTTACACAGCCCCAGGCCACAGACCATGGGGAATGCCACCTGTCTGTCCTCAGCCCCTACAGTGGACCACGGACTGCAAACTCGGGGCTGATGAAACACCCCTTTTTCTTTTTGGCATATACAGGAAGAAAATTAGCTGAGAGGTTTGTACTGACAATTTTATTTAACCTTCATCTGAAAAAGTGGTGGTGCTCTGAGTTTGCTAAAAGGGGTCCCAACCCAGCAATGAAACTGGACAGTCTGGCATATATTGGTATATAACTTTTTTTCTCTCTAGGGTACATTTGCAGCAGGTTGGGGGGGCGTCTCAGAATGGGTGGCAGATGGGTTTTACTTGGGAATTGCTTTTGATTTTCTGCCTGTCTATTAGCTGTCTCTCAGCAAATAAGATCTTGGAAACTAGACCTCATAACCATGGGGAAGGGAGGTCAGCTTTGAGACAGACCATCTGTTAGCTAGCAGGATCAGAAGAAGGTCTTTCTGACCAAACTACAAATCTATAGTCTCTCTGCTTTACTTTTTGATTCTGAAATCTTGTGTACACTTTGCTGAACACTGACATCCATATCTATAGTGCAGTTTGAGCACTTTACTGTTTTAAATTTTTTCTTTAGTAAGATCATCTTTATAAACCGATATATTAATTGACTAGCATGGCAAAAATAATTTTAACAATATCCTTTATTTTTACCTTACCCAACTTAGATAAGCTTATTTGTTAAAGATTTATGTGCTAAGACAGGCGTGGTAGTGAATGCTTGTAATCCCAGTACTTGAGAGGCTGAGATAGGAAGATCACAGGTTCATAGCCGGCCTCAGCAACTTAGTGAGACCCTGTTTCAAAATAAAGAATAAGAATAGGGCTGGGGGTATACCTCAGAGGTAGAATGCCCCTAGGTTCAATCCTCAGTGCAGAAAAAAACAAAAAGATTTATATGCCACATAAACTAAAAGGTACTTGGATCCTTTTTTTTTTTCTATTTTGTTTGTTTTTCATTTCAGATACCCAACTCAGAGTGTTTAGTCAGGCTCAACTAATTTATCAGGGGTCTTTTGTACTTCCCCTGAGAGGATGCCTAATTTCTAATTGCTTCATCCCCTTACAGGAATTTTAGGGGCTTCTTAGATTACCATATTAAGCCATATAGAAGTGCCACCCAAAACCACAGATAGGAATTCCACACTCACCCTATGTCTTCAGATATGTTTTACACTCACACAGCCTCCAAAATGACTGGGCCACCAAGGAAATACTTTGCCACCTTCCTTCATGGTGTTTCTCCCCTTAATTTGCATGCAAAGTTACCTGGTCTACCAGCTCTCCTTTAGGTTGTGTGTTTGTTTATTTGTTTGTTTGTTCTGAACCTTTCTAGGTCTTTTTAAAGTTCCTGATCATGAGGCCTAAGGGAATGGGCTTACTCTGTTTTCTTCCCATTCCTACCTAGAGAGTCAGGACTAGTGCTGAGGCACCTAAAATAACAGACAGCACTCACTTCATCCGTGCCTAGCCACCTCAGTCACACACTCACATTCACCATTCACACACCCAACCCAATTACTGAACTGAATTCCAGTTTTATGTCTCTTCCTGTGGACCTACTTGGGGAATTCCCTGAAAAGGAGGTGATCAGGCCCCTCTTCCACTACCCCAGTAGCAGGTCTTTACCAAACCGAGACCCAGGGTGGCCTACCGTGATTCAGACATTAGCACTAGATAGATAATGACCTGTTCCTGTTCCTTTCTGGCCTGAAACCTCAATGGCTATAATTCCAGAGTCAGCCACCTCCAGGAGAAACTTCCCACAATGTGGCAAAAAGAGGCCACTGGGGCGCTCAATGGGTTGGCATCTGCAACAGGGAAGGCCGACTCCTCAGGAGGCACAGACCAGAGGAGGCAAAATGCCCCAGGTCCTTTGTCCAGGACCAGGCCAGCCCATCATAGCTGGCTCGCCAAAATGTTGCAAGATGCTGGGTCCCACAGCCTGGTCCCAGAAATAAAGGAAACTCCAGAGGTTGAAATCTAATAGTCAAGCTTCTCTATTTACTAGTGAATACCCAGTCATCAAACTGCCACAGAATTGTGCCTCAAACAAAGGGCTCACATGATTCTTATACCCTCGGTCTCCTAATCTTGGAAGGGGAAGGGTAAGCACGAGATTTATTATACCTAGCATAAGCGAGATACAGAAAGCAGAAAAAGCTGTTAAATCAAGTTGTCTTTCTTTTATCTGGCAGATGCTCCAACCGGTGCTGCCTGGTTTACATTTTTGGGAGGACCTCACCATCCTCTGGGCTTGCCTAGAGGGAGGGAGTGGCATGGTTAACTTTGAAAAGAGGCTTTCTGTCTTTTATTTTCAAAGTGTCAGCTTGAGGCAACTAGGGGGAAAGGAGTGGGGGAATTCTTATTTTTCCTATCTTAAGTCTAAATTCCTAACTAACAATAATTCCAAGGCTCTGACTGGGTTTCCTATCTCAGTTCCTCGTCTGGGCAGTAATGCAACTTGTTTCTTCCAGGTGCTGCACCAAGTCGCCCCTACTCGTCTCATCTAAAGGCAGACATTTCACCTTTGCCCCTTGGCCCATGGATAGAGAGTGTAACCATTGGTCACTCTGGCCACTCTCCACTTGGATCTCCAGCTGGTCATGCCATCATAGTCCATGGCATCTCTTCTGCACTGTTTGTTCCACCTCTAGGAATGGAGCCATGTGCAGATGTGAGAATATAACTAGATCTTTTCTATCAAAGGAATAGCTTAACTCCATTTATAAAACTGCCATTTTGTAACTTTTTATAAGTTCTCATTGTTTTGTAAAGTTAGCATTTCTTAAAAATTGCAAATGCCAACCTCTCCCCAGGCATCCTATTCTAGCCAATGGCATGAAGATTATGAAGCTATGCTCCCATCAATAGGAATACAGCACAGAAGCTTCACTTTAGGAATAAAAGACCCAGCGGAGCCGGGTGTGGTGGCACACACTTGTGTTTTTTTGTTTGTTTGTTTGTTTTTTAATTTTTTTATTGTAGTAATTCGTGCAACATAGCATATATCTTTGTTAAGTACAAGTTGTTAACAACATATTTGCACACATTTCTCATTTGACCCCTTCCCCAATTCCCACCCCATTCCTTCCCCCTCCCTCACCCTCAGGTTCACATCAGTGAGTGACCTTGATATGATTGTGTAAGTACATCATGTGCTTTAGGGCGTCCCTCTGCCCCATACATCCACTACAATTAAATCAACTTCTATGCTTATCGAGGATCTCTCCTTTTCATCTGGAGACCCTCCTATGGGTGGCGCACACTTGTAATCCCAGCATTTGGGAGGCTGAGACCGGAGGATCCGGGTTCGCGGCCAGCCTCAGCTACCGAGTGAGGCACTCCGCAACTTAGTGAGACCCTGTTCAAAATAAAGACTAAAAATAGGGATGGGGGTGTAGCTCGGAGGTAGAATGCCCCTGAGTTCAATCCCCAGTACCACAAAAAAAAAAAAAAAAAAAAAAAAAGGGATGGGGTATTGCTCAGAGTTGGAATGCCCCTGAGTTCAATCTCCAGTACTGAAAAAAAAAAAAACAGTGGGCTTCTGGTTCCTTGTACTTGCATACATGGCTTCACTGGTGGCAATTTTACCTTTTTGCAAAAAGTAAAATCGCTTTGCTGAGCCATTTTTGAACATATGTCTTTTCTTACAATGCCATAGACATTTTTTTTTTTTTTTTGGTACTGGAGATGGAATATGGGGGCATTCTACCTCTGAGCTACAGCCCCAGCCCTGTTGTGGAGGGCCTCACTAAGCAGCTGAAGCTGACCACGAACCTGGATCCTTCAGTCTCACAGTCTCAGCCTCCCAAATGCTAGGATTACAAGTGTGCGCCACCATGCCCAGCTTAGACTTTTTTTTTTTTTTTTTTTTTTTTTTTTTTTTTTTTTGCAGTACTGGGTATTGAACCTAGGGGCATCCTACCTCTGAGCTACATCCTAGCCCTATTTTTTATTCTTTATTTTGAAACAGGGTCTCACTAAGTTATGGAGGGCCTCACTAAGTAGCTGAGGCTGGCCGCCAACCTGCAATCCTCCTGTCTCAGCCTCTCAAGTACTGGGATTACAAACATGTGCCACCACACCTGGCATTAGAAATTTATTTCTAACACAAAGCTCTCCCACATACACCCTGCTCTCAAACTAAGGTTTCTGAATGTGACCTTCATTTGTTCTGTCTTTTCCAGAATCTTGCTGCTTCTAGCCTGCAAATCTCCTTTCTTACACTCAGATGGAATTTTGTATGGCATTTGCTCATTTATTGTTTTTCTTTCTTTTTTCTTCTTCTTCTTCTTTTTTTTTTTTTTTTTTTTTTTTTTTTTTTTCGGTACTGGGGATAGAACCCAGGGACATTCTACCTCTGAGCTACATCCCAGTTCTATTTTTTATTCTTTATTTTGAAACAGGGCCTCACTAAGTAGCTGAGACCAGCTGAGAACCTGGATCCTCCCGTCTCAGCCTCCCAAGTACTGGGATTTCAAGCGTTCGCCACCATGCCTGGCTTCATTTATTGTTTTTCTCACATCTATTATTTCCAAGGATTTGTTATAGGGGAGGGGAGATGGCAGAGTATGTGTTCAGTCTGCCATCTTGAAACCAAAGCCTTCTTTCTTTGTATTTCCTCTGTCCCTTTTCCCAGTCACCCTTTAGGCATAACTTCTGGGTTCTAAAGGCATGAATCTAGCTGGGCATGGTGGCACAACCTGTAATACCAGTACTTAGGAGGCTGAGATATGAGAATCATAGGTTTGAGGCCAGTTTCAGCAATGTAGTGAAGCCCTCAACAACTCACAAGAACCTGTTTCAAAATAAAAAATAAGTCAAGCATGGTGGTGCATGCTTGTCATCCCAGTACTTGGGAGGCTGAGACAGGAGGATCACAGGTTCGAGGATAGCCTCAGCAAGTAGTGAGACTTTCATCAACCTAGTGAGACCCTATTTCCAAATAAGAAATAAAAAATTGGGCTGGGGATGTAGCTTAGAGGTAAAATGGCTCTGGCTTCAATCCCCAGTAACACACACACACACACACACACACACACACACACACACACATACACACACACACACACACACACACACATATACACACACACACACACACATAAAATAAAATAGAGCCAGAGATGTAACTCAGAGGTAGAATGCCCCTGGGTTCAATCCCTAGTACCACAAGGAAAGAAAAGAAAGAGAAAGGAAGGAAGGAAGGCAAGCAGGCAGGCAGTAATGAATCAGAAGCCCAGAATGACCCATCCTGCTCCAAGGAGTCCTTTGCCTAGATAGAGTCCAGCATAGATTTTGTGAAAATAGACTTTATTATAATAAAATGTCTTTTTAAACAAATCCCCCACCATTCCACACCCCTGGAGACCAAAGTAGGGGTGGGGGTTCAGTCAAACACTCTCCCACCACAGTGAAGGAAACATGCAAAGACACACTCACCCAGCAGAGGGTGAGGGATGGGTGTTAGGCTAAGGCTGGAGAACCCCTACCCACTCTGAACAGGGAATGTATGAAAATAGCTGCATAAATCTGTCCTTTTCCTCAGCCCCTGGACTCCCACAGGAGCCAAAAGAAAATAATGCAAAAGAGAAGTTGAATCCAATGAGCAAAATAAGGCAAGCCCAACTCCTGCTTTGTGCCCGCGCGGAGGCCTGGGCAGGGGTGGAGCACTGTGGGGCGGGGTTCGGCCCGCTTTGGCTTGGCCTTTCTCCTTCCCGAGCCTGTGCAATGGAAGCGAGATGGAGGAGCTGGGCTGAGGCACTGAGTATGTACATATATACACGGCTCTGTCCGCCACCCCGAAGGGAGGCTCCAGTGCAAACTTGCCTTCAGGGGAGGGAAGACATGACAGGACAGCCGGAGCCAGTGGAGGGAACAGGCCCCTTTCTCCTCCCAGGCTCCCATCCCGGGAGGATAGAGAGCCAAAGAAGGGACCAGAGTGTGGCAGAAAACTAGGATTAGACCAGGCAGGAGGACAGGGAGTTAAGAGTCCTGGGTCCAGTCCTGGTCTGACCTGGTGCTCAGTCACCATGGCCAAGGTACTTACTCACTGTGGGGCTCAGTTTACCTTCCTGAACGAGGAAGGGGCTTGTCTAGAGGACTCATCCTTAAGGAGCCATCTAGCTCCCACCTTCGTCAAGTCTCTTGGTTCCCATCGGAGTGCTGCACTGTTCGCTCAGAGAACGGGTTCTGGGCCCCATGGGGCCTCCCTGCCCGGCCGGGACAGGGACCTGGGAGCCTCCAGGGGCCGCTTCTGCCTGCGGGATGGGCCTCAGCATCACTCCTTCTTCCCGGAGCCCAGCTTCCTGAGGAGCTGCTTCCCTTTGGAGAGGAGATCCCACACCTTCTCAACTGTGCCCTGTGGCTCCCCCAGTTGAGTCCTGGGGAAGCTCCTAGGGCTGGGAGCACGGTGCCAGCCAGGGGGCACTGGGGGCCCCTGCGTGGTGCTGACCCAGTCCTGAAATGAGAGAGAGAAGGGGTAAGGTCAGGGCTGGGTCACTGCCCTGCCCCAACTCCTTATCCCTGTGGCCTCAAGGGCCTGAGCCTCTCCTGTCACAGACATGTGGCCCAGACCCAGAGCCTTGACACCCTGCCGCTGGCCTGGACACACGGAGCACAGAGGTGAACAAAGGAGTGACACCAAGGGAGCACTGTGCTGGGAGCCCCACTGCACACTGTCTCAGCTTTGCTAGCTGGTGGCCCTGGGGGAGCCCCCTCTCCTCTGGGTGCTGGGATGACAGACCTCAAGAGTTCCCCTAACCTGACCCTCCCACTTCCCAGGAAGGGAGAGCAAGGACAAGGACAGCTTAGAGGCAGCTGTTGCCTGCAGGGAGGCAGTGCCTACAGCACCTCGCAGACAGAAGCAGCGCCCTGCCAACCCAGGTGACGCCACACCCCAGGGGTCTTCAGGGAGTGAAGTCAGTGCTACACCATAGGGACAGAGGTGGGGACTCTCCTTTGAATGGCCCTTGAGAGGACTCCAGGGAGGCCAGGCCCAGAGGAGACTCCCAGGCGGGATGTCACCGGCCCACCACAAGCTCTGGAGGCTGCCCTTCCTTGCCCAATCTCCTCCTAGCTCCATTTGCAATGTTGAGCTGCTCCCTCTGCCTCAGACCCACCCAGACAGTTCTCCATGGTGGCTTAAAGACAGGGAATTGGGAAGACAGAGGTGCCACCAGTAAGCCATCCCCGCCTGTGCTTCCTCATCCCCACCTGGGCCTCCTAGACGTGGCCCAGCCCTGCCAGGCCGTAAGTCCTCCCCTCCTCCCTCCCTCCCTTAAACCCCCACTGTCGCCAGAGCCTGGCAAGTTCCCAGCCAGAAGCAGCCACAGAGCCCGGGCCAGAGGTGAGGGAACTGGGTGCCAGCCGAGGCCCTTTGCCCCCAGGCCCCAGGTGAGGTGGCAGGGCCTGCCCACGGAGGTCTGCTCAGAACCAGAGCTTCATGTCTACTGCCAAGACGTTAATGGCTGGTGGGGGTGGGGGGAGGCCTTTTCCACTCCCTCCCAGGACTCCTTCTACAAGGTCCCGGGAGGGAGGGGTCACTGGAGAAACAAAAGGAAGGGGGTCTCTGAGCCCCAGAGAAGAACGATTTGAGGTTATCTATGAATTTCAACTATTCAAGCTCCCTCTTTTAACTCCAAAACAGAGAAATTTGAAAGTAAAAGCATGTGTCTGATCACCCTAATAGGTCATACTGGAGAAGACAAGGGTGGGGAGGTGATTATTACTAGTGACATTAGTGTCATCTGTCACCAATGATAATCTTAATATTATGATACCATAGTCATATAATATCATAATACCACTGATGAGTCATAACATGGATGTCACTCATGTAAGGTGCTATAAGCCACACATGTTATAGAACACGAGGCGTCAGCTAACATGGAATATCATTTGCTAAGATGACGTGTACTCCTATTACAGCTGGCACTGCCCTGGGTAAAGACAAGACAGGGGAATGGGAGGAGGGGATCCCACACCCAAACCTGGCCCAAGGCAAGATCGCCTTCGCCCTTTCCCTAGGAAAGGGAAAGTGGGGGTGGGATCACATGGGACACAGGGGGCCGGTCCCCCCACTTACATGTTGCTCTCTACATATATCTATATCCATCTAGCACTGGACTCTTCTCCTTCTCATTCTCTGAGAACAGGGAACAAAGAGAGGAGATGGGTTACCGACGGAACTGCACGCTCTCCGCCCAGTCGCCAGGTGGCTCCCACGTGGCAAGCCTTTGAATTTGGAACTACTGCTCATGACAGCCCTGGGTCTTCTGGTTGGGCTCAGCCTCCTCACCCTCTCCCTGCTCTCCGAGGATGGAGACTTCATCACCTCCCACCCACCCCAGGCTGTGAGATGAACGCCCAGAAAGCTAGACCTTGCTGGGCAATTGGCTTCAAAGGCGGCTGGGAGGCAGGGAGACCCAGCAGCAGGAGAGAGCCCCAAAACCAGGGCTGTGGCTGCCTTGAGGGGGCTGGGGTCTTTTTCTGCAGGCCTCCCTCCCCTGCATTGGCCCCAGCATGTTGGCTGCTGGGTCAGATGGCCGGGGGGTGGGGGGCAGAGCCCCAGCCCACACTCCTCTGTGCATACTGGGAGGACTGCAGGAACCCCTCTGGTGGGAACCCAACAGCTCTGCCCTGGACACGAGTCTCACAGCACCCAGCTCATCACTGACCTGACTCTCGGCCTGGGGTGTCCCGGGCTCCCTGTCCGGGCTGTCTGCCTCAGGACCAGGGCCCTCCAGGAAGTTGGATGGAACCAGGCCCCTTTGTCCATTCAGTTCCCCCTAAGGAGGAGATGCTGGTGAGACAGACCAGGAAAGAGGGCCCAGCCCTGCCCCCCTCGACCTGAGGCCAACGTCACTGCCAAGGGAGGCCACCTGGCCCGTCCTCTGCGCTTCCGTCAGGAGCCCTTGCCATCCCCCTGCCCAGTGGTGAGCTGGGGTGTGGTGTGCCCCCTCCCCCAGGTTCTCACATAATAGAAACCGTCGTCATCCATGCTTCCAAACACAGTGATGACATCCCCAGCCCTGAAGGGCAGCTCTGCCTGTGGAGACAGCAAGAAGCAGGTGTCAGGCCCGGGAGGCCCGGCCACCACCCACCATCGCCAGGCATGAGGCCCTCACCTCCACGTCCATGTTGGGGGAGTTCTCCCGGGGGTTATAGTCAAATGCAGCCACCATGGGGCAGGGAGCTTTGAGGCCAGCAGAGAGGATCGGCTTGGGGGGGCCTGTAGAGCCGGGGAGAAGATTCAGGACTCTCTTTTTTCTTTTCTTTTTTTGGGGGGGGTACTGAGAATTGAACCCAGGGGCATTCTATCTCTGAGCTACACCTCCAGTCCTATTTTTCATTCTTTATTTTGAGGGCCTCACTAAGTAACTGAGGCTGGCCGTGAACCTTCAATCCTCCTGTCTCAGCCCCGAAGCATGCTCCACCATGCCTGGCCTCAGGACTTTCTCAAGACCCCCCATTCCATAGTATCCTTAGCACTGGAGGCCGGATGACCCCCCATTCATCACCACCCCCACCCCCAATTCATCACCACCTTACCAGCTGTAGACCCTGGTGAGAGGCCAGAGGGACCACCCACCACACCTCCTTCCCCAGAGGGTGGTCCCTCACCTGGACAGGGCTGGACAAGGCCTTCTGACTCTGCTGTGAAGAGTATGTGCCGCTGAGCCCAGTCCCAGCCTGTCCCACCCTTCCCTCTTTATCCCAGGCCGAGGTGGTGCAGGAAGGATTGGGGAGGGAAAGGATGCTCAGAGAGCTCATCTGCACGGCCCACTGGCTCAATAGTGAACTAAGGCCCAGAGGGGCAGTGACATGCTCCAGGCTGCACAGAATTTACAGGCAGGTGCTCTTAGGGACAGAGGTCCTGGCAAACCATCCCCAGTTCCCATCAGAAGGAAGCCCCCTTACTGCAGGGGGCGGATGTGTCTGAAAGTCTGCTCTGATCCCTTTATCTGCTCAAAACTCCACAGGTGTCTCCCCAGGGAGCCAGGAAGTGACACCCCATTCCTAACCCGGCACATCATCATGGAGGTCAGAGGGAAAATAGTGTCTTACCTTTCTTGGAGCGGCGGGGCTTGGGGGGAGGTCCAGTTGTACGGGCTGTAGAGTACACAAAGGGACCATTCCCTGATCCAGGAGGGCATGTAGATATAAGAGAGAAACTGAGGCAGGGGAGATGGGGGAAGAAGATAGACTCTGGAGTCTCCTCTCAGGGCTTCTCAGGGTTCTTGTACCCTTTTCTTTTCTTTTTGGTACCAGAGATTGAACTCAGGGGCTTTCTACCTCTGAGATATACCCTCAGTTCTTCCTATTTTTTATTTTGAAACAGGGTCTCACCAAGTTGCTGAAGCTAGCCTCAAACCTGCAATCCTCCTGTTTCAGCCTCCCAATACTGAGATCACAGGCGTGTGCCACCTTGCCCAGCCTGAGCTCATTTCCTAAGAGCCTTTATCTCACATCCCAGACAAGGGCCCCACCCAACTCCAGAATCCAAAATCCATGGCTAGCATTATCATATGCTCCTAGACAGTCCACCCCCTTGGCAACAGTCTCCCATTGGAAGTGGGAAGCCCAAGGGTATAGCCATGCAGGCCCTCTGAGAGGCTTCCGTAGCCTGCTAGACTCTGGAAAAATGAGGCTCCCAGCCACCCTAGGCATCCAAATCACTCAGGATGTGTTGGGTTGGAAGTAGGGTGCAGGAGGTGGGTGAGGGACAGCAGGTCATACCTGAGCCCTCAGCGGCAACATCTGGAGACAAATAACCCCACTGGAGCAGTTGCTGTCTCCCCTCAGGACTGTCTGCAGCCACCTCAGCCACCATGTTGCAGGGGATGTAGCCTGTCCGGCCCCCACCTTCACCCCGGTAGAAGCCATCAGCATCCTTGTCCCCAAACACCTGGAGGCAAAGACCAGTTGTCTCAGGATGCCAGTTGGGCTCCCTCCCTGTACCTCCAGGCCCTGAGCCCTTGCAGCACCCCTCCCCTCTTGGAACTTCAGAAGAATGCTGTCTTCTGCAGGCCATGGAACAGAAGAGAAAACAGCAAAGAACCAAGATGAGAGGGATACAAGAAAGCCCTTCTTGAATCATCATCTGCAGTGCACCCCACACCCCACAGTGCACCCCATAGTCACACTGTGCTATGTGCCAGGCAAGTGCTGTATGTATTGTTGAATCATGAACTTCACAAACCACCCTGTGGGGGAGACGCTAATATTATCCCCATTTTACCCACACGAAACTGAAGCCCAGAGGGGTTAGGTAATCTACTCCAGGCTACACAACTAGAAGTGGCAGAAGCGGGTCCAAACTCCATCATCTGGCTGTAGGAGCCATGTTCTCCCCACCCACCCACCCCCACTGTATGAGGCCTCCAGTGGAGGAGGGAAGGAGGAGGCAGGAGGTGGCGAGAGCCTGGGGCTCTAGGTTCAAAGTGTGAGCCAGTCACCTTCAGGATCTGGCCCTCCCGGAAAGGGAGCTCCTCTTCTCCAGCATCAGGGTTGGGTGACATTGACACAGGGTCATAGTCAAACAGAGCCACAAAGACCCTGACAGGTAGGTCCTGGTGAGCCAGTGCTTCTGGGGGGCTCCGAGGAGGAGCTGTGGAGAGGATCAGGGACAGGGCAGTGACTCCAAGAGCGCCATCCTGGGAGTCAGGAGTCAGGAAAGGCTCCCTTGGGCCCTGCCCAACCCTTGCCACCTGCTCACCCAGCTCAGTGGTGCCTAGCCTGGGTGCCCGGGCCCCTCTCCTCTGGGGGCCCCTCCGCCCGGAGCTGTCCTGCCCTCTGGGCTCCCCAATGTCTGTTGCCTGCAAAGAGAGGGCAACAGATGGCAGAGTGACACACCACCCCTCTGGTGGCCCGCACTCCCCGGCTCTGCCCCAGAAGCAGCATAAGCGGCACATAGAACCGGAGCACAGCATTCCTCTCCAGGGGCCTGAGCCCAGCTTTCAGACACAGCAGACTCCCCTGTGGAGGCAGGAAGGGCAGGGGAGGCCCGGCCTGGCCCAGTCCCCAGGACATGAGTGCAGTAGAGGGGACTGAGGTGGCCGAGGAGCTTGTGAGAGGACAGTCTCCTGTCAGCGCCAGGGCTGGTGACTCCAGACATGGCATCGCAGTCACTGTCCTGAAGACATAACTAGCTATGCAGAGAAAAGGGCAGCCCCGCCCGAGGTAGCGACGGGCAACCAGGGATAACAGAATATTGTGCATCCCAGTTCCGATCAGCAGAAGCAGCAAAGCAGTGGAATGTGGGTGGCAGGAGGCAGGTGAGGGAGCCCGAGGCCCAGCCCCACCTCTGCTGATGGAGGCGGCAGCGTGGAATGGGAGCGGCTAGTGGGCAGCAAGCAGGGCCGCTGGGCTGCAGCAGGCAGGGGCTGCCCGGGGCGGGCAGTGGGCACAGACCCAGGAGGGTGGCTCCTTGGCTCTGCCAGTCGCACTGCGGCTTCTCCGCTCGGGCTCCCCTTTCTCCCAGGCTGGGAGGTGTGGATGGGGGGTGGGGCCTGAATTGACCTTCGCAGGCCCCCTGGGTCTTCCCACAGCCGCTGTGCCCCAGGCCTCCCCATCTGCAGGGTAGCAGGAGCCAGTGACGCCGATGCCCCCGCCGCCCGCCTCTTGCTCATCCTCAGAATCATATTCGATGCTGATCTCCAAGCACTTGGGGGAGAGGCAGCTGGCCAGGCCAGATTCTGGGGCCCGGCCACGGGGGTACCTCCGGGAAGGGCCCGGTCGCCCTCTCCCACCAGCCTCCAGTCCACCCCTGGTGCCCTCAACCACAGGGAGGCCACCCCTCTCCCGAGGGGGGCCTGGCCGTGCAGGGGCCTGGGACCCGCCATTGCTGAGAAGCCGGCTGCAGTGTTCTCGGGGGTCCGGAGGCCGCCTGCGGTTTGGGGGCTTCTCAGGAGAGCCACCTCCTCTCCTCC
>PVLC010041549.1:0-13462 GCA_004027655.1 Graphiurus murinus | reverse complement strand
CCCTTCCCATTGCAGCCCATGTGATGGGCACCCCCCTGCCCCCCATCATAAGGAAGGGCTTGCAAACTGACATCCCATGTGCTTCTTCATTTCTAGATCTCTGACCATGCCACTGTTCTGCTTGGAAGGCTATTCTGCCCATCCACCTGTCAGAATTCTATCCAACCTTCATGACTGAGCTAAATGTGGCTTCAGTGAAGCCTTCCCAGGTTGCTCAGGGGACACCACTACCTTCTTTCTCTGTCCTCCCAGAGTTTACCAAGCCAGCCTTTGAACATGATTAGTGCTGTCCAGGCCTTTCTCCCTGACAAACGTGTATTTCATGAAGACAGGAGCCATGTCTTACTCATTTTGTATCTCTGATTCTTAACATAGGGCCTGGCCTGGCAGAAGTTCAGTGATGGTTTGAAGAGTGTATTCACAAATGAACTGAGGTCCACTGGGAATCCAAAAGGGCAGGTATTCTCAGCCTTGCTGGGAAAGTCTGGGGCATAGTATGCCAAAGTTCCTCAGGGACTCATGGCAAACTGACTGGGGAGGAGGGGAGATATTAGGGTCCATGTGTTAGCTCTGAGACAAGCCAGAGGACTGGCGAGACTCACTCAGGTCAATGTCCAGCCTACTGTCTTGATGGAGGATGGCTGGGTGCAGTGGTGCACATCTGTAATCCCAGTACTTAAGAGGCTGAGGCAGGAGGATTGTGAGTTTGAGGCCAGATTCAGCAACTTAGTGAGATGCTCAGCAACCTTGTGAGACCCTGTTTCAAAGCAAACAAACAAACAAAAAGGGCTGGGGGTGTAGCTCAGAGATAGAATGCCCCTAGGTTCAATCCCCAGTACTACAAAAACCAAACACCTGGAGGCTGAATTGTTAGTGTGTTTGCTAAAGAGAATCTAGAACACACCATGCTACACACACTTGTATGTACAGGGACAACTTGGGCAGACACACAGACATCTTATCATAGGTGGCCCCACCCACATGCAGAAGTACAATTGTGTAGTTGGATGCCTGGGCATACAGAGTGGCATGTAGAGATACGTTATGTGCATATGACGAGAGAGAGAGAGAGAGAGAGAGAGAGAGAGAGAGAGAGAGAGAGAGGCTCAGCAATCTTTGTGGCCCAAGAATCACAGCTGAGTGTGGCAGCAAGTGGTAAAGAGCCCTGAGCAAACACTTGAGCTATCTCTTGATAAGGAAAGTCAAAGAAAGCTGGAGAGGCTGAATGTTGACCTGCCCTCCCTTTCTCTCCACTTTCCTTGCTCTTTTCCAGAAAGCAGTCTAGCACTTAAGACAATAGGTAAGGAAGACCCCTGCAGCCCTTGTCTCCCATAAGGAACCACAGCCTCCTGGCAGGATGGCAGGGAGGCCTCAGGACTGTGTGTGACTTCCATGCTCATCTTTCCCTATAGCCCATGACCCTACAGTGTCTGGTTAGCTTTGGCTTCCTGCTCAGCACTTATACCTTGCTGGTACCTTGTTCCAGCTGCTACCAATTACAATCATGGGGGAGGGAGGGCTCTGTACACACACACACACACACACACACACACGTGTCCTTTCTTGGGCCAGGAGTTGCCTGAGGACAGGGATCATGCCTCCCACAATTAGGCTGGGCATTTATTCAGAGGAGATAATGCCTCTCTTGGGGCTTTTCCAGTGGAAACAGGCATTGCTTTCTCTTTATCTTCACTCGCACCTTGGCCAGAATCAGTGTGGTTCAGTGGGCTGTACTCTCCTCCCTACAGATCTTTTGGGAAGCCCTGCTTGCAAAGGGCTTTCCACATGGGGCCCTGGGGAGCCACTAGACTTTGGGTTTCAACTGTGGCAGGCACAGAGGCCTGCAGGCTGGGAAGTGATTGCCTGCTCAAACCCAGCCGCAACACCCCAAGGGCTGAGCCCTCTTGGGTTTCTTGGCATATTGGAATCGCAAGGGAATTGTTGAGAACCTGAGATTTCCTCAATAATTTACACTATGCTCCTCCATTTACAGGATCACGTGAATCTAAACAAAGTCAGTGAACATTATCCGGCGGTATCCTAATCTCCCGGGTAGGGTAACAACAACAAGGAATACAATACCAGGGATTACTCTGAACTCTGGCCAGCACCCCAAATCCCTTGGGTGAAGCCCTTTACTTGCAGCAATGACCTTTACTTGCTGGGAGGTAGAGGATAATTGAGTAAAAGGGAGCCAAATGCTTTGGGAGCCTTAGGAACAAGATGGAATTCTGTTTTTCCCAATCTCACTAGTCTGTAGGAATGCAGAATGAGTTCACCTAGCCCATTCTCCACCTTGCCTCTGGTGTTGTCTACACTGGTGCCTTTGTGTTCATTCTTGTTTCTTCTCCTTCCACCTGTGCTCCAGGCCCAGCCCCTGTGCTCGGCTCATGCTCTTGGCTTTCCTGCCTTTTCACCCTCTCTCTCCACTGGCTCCCTTCCCTCAACATAGAAACACATTTATGTCTTTGGAATCTGAATGAAATCCCCCGTTCCCCCTCCAGGCACTATATCGCTTCTTGGATATAAATCACTGAAGGGCCATCGAGGGCACTAGGACAATGGCTGCTGGCTTCTCCCCCTGCTCCTCTGAAGCAGAGGCCTCCCTTGGTGATTTATGGCCCCAAATACTTTCCAGACATCTGAATATTCCACAGAAAATATCTAGACTTGGTATTCCAAGTTTGTTTGGTTGAACAAACTTGGTGCAATGGTAAAGTCCTATAATCCCAGTACTTGGGAGACTGAGACAGGAGGATCACAGGTTCAAGGCCAGCTTTAGTAACTTAGCAAGACCCTACTTCAAAATAAAAATTAAAAGGGTTGAGGGTGTAGCTCAGTGGTAGAATCCCCCTTGGGTTTAGTCCCCAGTAACACACACACACACACACACACACACACACACACACACACACACAATGAGTTGAACACCTTTTCTATGCCAGGTCTGAAACTGTAAAGTAAATATAATGAGGGCCAAGAAGCTTAGGATCTTATAGTTTGCAGAGATACAAACCACCCATTATCAGTATGGTTGCCAAGGGATACAACTGAGATATGTTCAGATGTTAGGGAAACCCAAGGAAAAGCATACAGTTGGGAGGGAAGGGAAAACTAACTGGTCAGGGAAGAAGGAATTAAGATGGAAGTGAGTTTTGAAGGATGTGTAAGAAGTAAGAAGAAACTGACATTTTTGTCTATGGGACTCTTTCAATTTTAAGTGAGAATAACCCAGCTCAGACTATATTAAGCAAACCTGAGTTCTACATACATAGCTGGGATGTCTGGGTGATGCTGGCCTAAGACCCACAGAAGACATTTTCGGATTTGATGTTGAAACGGGAGTGTCTACCCTTATAGAGTTCTTGTCAACCAGATTTTGATGAATGGAGTCCAAGGACTAATGAAGAGTACAGAAATATGAAAGTTTATTTTAAGTCAGGGAAAGATAGAAAACAAAAATAGCTCACCCCACATGGGGGAGTCCCTGGAAGAGAGTAACCACAGAAACTCTTGGGAGGTGGACTTTTAAACCTTATTGACGTTTCCCATCTGCTCTCTTATGACTGGTCAGAATTGGGTTTTAGAGGAATCAATGTCTTTGACCAATTTCAATCCTTAATTTGAATTGATGTCCTCTGGGCTGGTGGGCCCTGATGTCCTGGGGCCCACCAGTCTCTCACCTCCTCCCACTGTGCAGGAAGTGATGCAGATGGCCTTTTTTAATTCCTCTTGTTCCCAGGTCCACTGCCCTGTCTCAGTGTTCTCTTACTCATCTCTGGGCTTCTCCCTCTGCACTGGACTCATCCTCTCCTAATCAATTAAGCTTCCTCCATGTTTCAGGGGCAGGAGGGGTATGGCCACAAGGCAGCTCCAGTTTATATTACACCAGTTTGTTGGCCCTAGGAGAAAGAGAACTCTCTTGGAACTCCATATATAAAATCCTACAGAAGGGCTCTGATTGGCCCAGCTTGTGTCATGTGTCAATCCTGGGCCAATCACTGTGACTAGGGGATGAGGTACTGTGATTGACGAGGCCTGGACCTCTACCCATCACTGTGGCCAGGGGGCAGGATACTGTGGTTGGAAGCTCCATCAGGAATACATGGCATGAGAGTGATGGTAACCTAAAATGTTACAGGGTGGTGAGTTTCCCTTGGTTCTTGCTTCCCCCAAATAAAAATTTCATTCAGAGGATGCAGCTAGGGTAAACATGAAAGACATTATTGGGTAGGTTCCATGGTAGGGTCAAAGAGTTGGCTAGTCCAGGAGCGGAGTAAAGAAGAGAAGTATCCAGCCTGTGCGCAGTGAGCTTTTTATAATGTCTTGAGATTCCACCCTCCTTGTGCATAGTAATTCATGGTGATTACTTTTGGGTTTTGTGCCACAGCTTAGTGTGACTGTGCATGATTGCATCATGTGGGAAATCTAAAATTGCAATGTAATAGGCTGGGAGTCTGACCACAGCTGGGTGGGGCAATCCCTGTATCTCTTTTCAAGAAGGCTTCTCTCTGTCCTTATTATTCCTAGCTAGCTGTCTAACATTTCCCCCTCAAGAGCTAGAGGCCCTGAAATCATTTAGGGAACATGGGCGATAATCCATCTTCTGTAGTTTCTTTGAGCTGGATAGGGCCTCCTGCTCTTGCTGTCTGTCAGGGTAAGGCAGGGCGTGTTAGGACAGGATAAACTCCTTCCTGGAAGGCAGGTTGGTTCAGGGTCCCCGATAGTAGTCAGTATCTACTGTAAAGAGGGGTTGGCAGTCCAGCCTGAGTCTCATTTGAAGTGTGATAGCCTGGAGTAGGGAAGAAACAAATTTCGTTAACAGGTTTAGGAGACAAGAGCCAAAGAGTGTGGGGGGCCAGCCCTCGAGGCAGCAGGGTCAGGGGTCCCTCGTTAGGTGTGGATTGTGACAAGGTCTTGAGAATATACTCACACACAATGCAGTGTTGAAAATGAATCTGTTTATTCCATCTTAATAGCAGTTTTTATACTGTCTTTTACAATGAGGCATATTGAACAGGAATTTTTACAGACTTGTTTTTTCTAAAGTTGAGTGGGTACATCTTTAACTAGAAGAGTCATTTCCCATAGTATTTGATGGGATTAAGAAAACAGCAAAGGTTATGGAATACAATACGTATATAAAAATTCTTTTGGTACAAAAAGAGTGTTAAAGGTTAACGACGAAGAGGAAACTCTACTCATTAGATTAAATCTTCACTATTTGCTCAGCTCCTGTCAGGCAGCTAGAAAGTAGTTAATATATGGCGAGGACAAGGGGGAGGTGTTTCAGAGAGAGAGAGAAACTATCTGTCTTAAAGCTTTCTTTACTCACAGATAAAGAATAGTAGACCTAAGTATCTTTGGTTTAGTAGCTAAGCTTGCAAAGTTCAATTCCTGATGTTTGTAAAAGGTTAATGAATCTCTCTGAGGTGAGCTGAGGCATTGTCTTTTAGCTAACATTGAGGAATCACAATCCATTTAGCTATCCTGTGTCTCTAAGAAATTTTTCTTTATAATTAATGTGAAAGCAAAACCCAAAGCACCCCAAATTTCCAGAATATAATAATGCAAAGTGGGAAATGCCACAACATTTCTTCTTTTGGAATCATCTGCCTTGCAAGATTCCAGTGGGACCGAGCCCTTGCTCAAGGCCCAGCTATTAAGATGACGTTGCAAAAGAGTAAGAGCAGGAGTATTGTAAAGGCCCCATGAAGGGGGCATGAGCCACGAAATCCAGCACCATGTTTCATGAGCTCCATCCCTGGGTAGCTGGCTGCCTCAGGTTGGATGCCTGTTTTGTTAAATGTCAAGTACTTCCCTGCACATGACCTGATCTGTTGACTTAAAAGCAGCCTTTTTCCTGAAGCATACGGCATACTCCCCCTCTGGCTGCTGTAATCAAATACAGTGCTCAAAATTTAAATAGCCAACAGGCATGGGCATAGGAGGAGTTAACAGCTTGTAGTAGCCTTTGAGTTGCTTGTGCTATTGGAAGATAAGGGTGATAGAGAGAATCAAGGATTGTATATAGGCTACAGAAGAACATAAATCCTAACGGGAAGGGAGGCATGTTCCCAATGGTTGAAAGCCAGGAGTGCAGTAAGATGACAAAAGCCAAATATCCAAGGAGGAATAGGATGCCCAGGGTAGGTGCCTACTAGTATTAGGGAATATGGCAAAGGGGATCTACTTATCCATTTCTTTTGAAGGGGAACTGGAGGTCTTCTATGGGCGTACAGGTAGTTACTGTGGGTACTTCTGAGGGATGAAGGGCTTTAAACAGTGTCATCCATGGCTGGAGTGGTGGATCCAGCTAGCAAGTCCAGGTACCTTGATGGCTGTAGGAGTAAACAGTAAAGGGGGTCCTCTAAGAGGGATCAACTGGAATCCTGGAGAGCTGCCCCTCTAAGCCTTAATAAGGGTTTGGCTTCCAAACTTACAGAGAAGTTGTTACCTGATTGACTTTATTTCCTACTTCTCCATAGACATGTATACTGTCTGTCAGAATTAACATAGAGAAGTTACATGTTTTGTTAGGTCAGTCTTTTTCTTCATTAAGCATCATTTCAGTGTACAGGAAGGGCTTTAATACCCGTGTGTACATTTTGTCCTAGAGGGAAAGGTTTCTATTTAGCCTCTGAAGGTATTGATAAAGACCCAAAAGAATTTATAACCTCTGAAAAGGGATAACTGTGTAAAGTTTGTCAGTCTTCCCCTGGTTAAAATCTCTTATGATGTATGGGCTGAATCAGAACAAGGGAGGCCTGGAATCCTAGTGGTTGTTTTGGGACACAAAGATGGCATGTCTGATGAACTCTATAATTTTAAAGAGTCCTGCCGGGAGCCAGCCCTCGAGGCAGCGGGGTCGGAGGTCCCTCAATAGGTGTGGAATGAGACGAGGTCGCGAGAATACGCTCACACCCAATGCAGTGAAGAAGCGTACCTGTTTATTTCTTGTTAGTAGTTGTTTTTTATACTATCTTTTTACAATGAGGCATATAGAACAGGAATTTTTACAGACCAGCATTTGGATCCTCTGGTCTCAGCCTCCCAAGTACTGGGATCACAAGCGCGTGCCACCATGCCCGGCTATTTCATTTTTTTTTTTTGTGGTACTGGGGATTGAACTCAGGGGCGTTCTACCTCCGAGCTATACCCCCAGCCCTATTTTTATTCTTTATTTTGAAACCGAGTCTCACTAAGTTGCAGAGTGCCTCACTAGGTAGCTGAGGCTGGCCACGAACCCGGATCCTCTGGTCTCAGCCTCCCAAATGCTGGGATTACAAGCATGCGCCACCACGCCCGGCTATTTCATTTTTTTAAGAGCAAATAATTTAGTGATTTAGGTGGTGGCAGACACCTGTAATGTCAATACTTGGGAGGCTGAGACAGGAAGATCACAGTTTGGAAGCTAACCTCCGCAACCCAGTGAGACCCTGTTTCACAAGAAAAAAAATAAAAAAAGGGCTTGGAGTGTAGATGGGTGATAAAATACTCCTGGGTTCAATTCCCAGCAAAACACACATGCGCGCAGAAAATAATTTCATTTGCAGCCCGTTTGATTATATAAAGAGCATGTTATAGCCAGGCATGGTGGCTCACGCTTATAATCCCAGTACTTGGGAAGCTGAGACAGGAGGATTGCAGATTTGAGGACAGCCTCAGCAAGTAGTGGGACTCTCATCAACTTAGTGAGACCTTGTTTCAAAATAAAATAGGGCTGAGGGTGTATGAGGGTGTAGCTCAGAGGTAGAATGCCCCTGGGTTCAATCTAGTGCCACCAAAAAAAAAAAAAAAAGCATGTTGCCAGTCAGTCTACCACTCCCTGGGAATTGTTTATTGAGGGTTGAACTCTACAGAATGGCTAGTCTGTGAATCAACCAATGATGAACCCAAAGCCAGTTAACACCAATATTTGTGCAGCACAAAGAGCTCCTCCTCCTCTCTCACCCCTTTCTCTCCCCAGAGTTCCTCCCTTACTTTAGTTCTGTTTGTTTATTCTGTTGATTTTTAAAGGAACTGTCTTATATATAATGAGACTTGTATTATTAGTGTTGTATTAGTGTATCATCAGTGTTGTATTGCTTTATAACAAATTACCCCAACACTTAGTGGCTTACGACCATGCAATTAAAAACCTCACAGTTTCGGTGCCAGGACTCTGGGTGTGGCTTAGCTGCGTCCCCTGCCTTTGGACTCAGGCGACTGCAGTCAAGGTTCAGCTGGAGCCTGATCCACATAAGCCCCCTTATGTGGTTGATGGCAGGATTTAGTTCCTTGAGGACCTCAGTTCCCAACTGGCTGCTGGCCAAAGGCCACCCTCAGTTCCTTGCCACGTGGTCCCCTCCAGTATGGCAGCTTGCTTCATCCAAGTCAGCAAGAGCCAGCCTCTGCATCACATCCTTCCTAACCCAGTCACAGACCGGACGACATTCTACCACCTTTGCTGTATTCTGTTTGTCCAAAGCAAGTTATAGGCTCAATTCATAATCAAGAAGAGATTTCATAAAGTATGAGTACCAGTTCAGGGTCCTTTCTCCTCTGGCCCTCTCTCTATCTAGGAGCTTCCTAGGGGTGGCGTAGGAGCATGCCACTGCTGTCATCTGTCCACCTTCCCACTCCCATGCTATCTGGCTCCCAGAGCAAAGCTCCACCCTGGGACTGGTTCTCCAACTCAATGGCTAACCAGTAGCTGATAGAGCATTCTTCTTTATCCATCTTCCTCTTCCCTTCCCTTCCTTTTGTTTTATTTTCTTTCTCTTTTTAAGTGAGAATTGAATCCTGGGGCATTCTACCTCCAAGCTATTCCCCCCACCCCCATTCTTTTTATTTTTTGTTTTGAAACAGAGTCTTGCTCCGTTGCTGTGAGGCTCACTAAGTTCCTGAGGCTGGTCTTTTTTTTCTTTTTGGTACTGGAGATTGAACTCAGAGGCATTCTACCTCCAAGCTACACCCCCAGCCTGATTTTATCTTATTTGGAAACAGAGTCTCACTTGGTTTCTGAGAGCCTCGATAAATTGCTGAGGCTGTCCTTGAACCTGTGATCTTCCTGTCTCAGCCTTCCAAGTCCTGGGATTACAAGCAAGTGCCACCACACCTGGTCCATCTCTGCATTTCTTAGACACCTCTAAGAAGTGAAAGTAGAAAGCTGTCTGACCTTATATTTTAGCTATCTGAAGTATTTTCATGTCCTTATATTTACCTTCAGGAATTTCAGTCTCTTGCAGAGTGGAAGTGTACTGGGCCAGGAGTCAGAAGCCCTGACTTATGGTTTCAGATCTACCATCTTGGGGGCCATTTATCCTCTCAGGCCTCAATTTCCTCATTCTATCTGTCTGTCTATCTATCTATCTATCTATCTATCTATCTATCTATCTATCTATCTATCATGTACTGGGGATTGAATCTAGGGGCATTCTACCTCAGAGCTACACCCCTAATCCTAATTTTTTTTTTTTTTTTTTTTTTGCAGTACTGGGGATTGAACTCAGGGGCATTCTACCTCCGAGTTACACCTCCAGCTCTATTTTTTATTCTTTATTTTGAAACAGGGTCTCACTAAGTTGCAGAATGCCTCACTAGGTAGCTGAGGCTGGCCGCGAACCCCCGGATCCTCTGGCCTCAGCCTCACAAATGCCTGGCCCCTAGTCCTATTTTGATTTTTTTTTTTTTTAAATTTTGAAACCAGGTCTCACTAGGTTGAGAGTCTCACTACTTGCTGAGGCTGTCCTTGAACCTGCCATCCTTCTGTCTCAGCCTCCCAAGGACTGGGAGGTATGTGCTACCTCCTTTCCTTTCTTTTTTTCTTTCTTTCTTTCTTTCTTTCTTTCTTTCTTTCTTTCTTTCCTTCTTTCCTTTCCTATTTATTTTTATAGTACTAGAGATTAAACCCAGGGGTGTTCTACTTCTGAGCTATAACCTCCCGTTTGCCCCAGCGCTCCGCCCTGTCCCACCCTGTCTCATTCCAGGCTCCACAGTTGGGGTCCTGCCTTGCCCCTGCCTACTGGTTCCTGCCATTCTTCCTTGACTCCTTGTCATCTTCTTCTTCCATTTCTGAGACATGCAAAAACCACCACCACAATGTTAACAGTCCACTGCCCCTGGTGTCTTAGTCCATTCTGTGCTGCTGTAACAGAATACCTGAAACGGGGTAATTTATAACGAACAGAACTTTACTTGACTCACAATGGAGAAGGCTGGGAAGTCCAAGATCAAGTTTCCAACACATCACAAGGGGCTTCCAGGAGGTAGAAGAAACCTCTACTCAGATATTCCAGGCTTTTGACATTTGCAGAAAATAATAAGGATACATCAGGTTTTAGCAAAGAGAAGAAGAGCTCTTTTAGAAATCAAAAGGTGAAGACACGCATCCTCAGAGCAGAACACCGGCTATCTTGAGAGCAAGACACACTTGCGGCTGGCCTCAAACTTGTGATCTTCCTGCCTCAGTCTCTTGAATTATCTTTTTTTTTTTTGGTCCTGGAAATTGAAGCCAGAGACATTCTACCTTTGAGCTACACCCCCATCCCTTTTTTATTATTATTTTTTGAAACAGGATCTTGGTAGGTTGCTGAGAGTCACTATGTTGGTGAGGCTGGCTCCAAACCTGCAATCCTCCTGTCTTACCCTACTGAGTACTGGGATTCTAGGCGTGCACCACCATGCCCAGCTTTTTTTTTAAATGGTGTTAGGGATCAAACCCAGGGCATCATGCATGCTTGATAAGCATCTATCACTGAGCCACACTCCCAGCCCTGGCTATTTTTTTTACAGGAAATTTTGTGAGGGTTGCGCTTGGAAAAGTATATGGGAATGTAGCCATTCTGGTGAACTCAGTTCTTTGATTATGGACGACAAGATGTTTGTGGTGGTCTGGTTCTTTCCAGGATCTTCAGGTTGACATTGTCTCTTGTATCTAAATAATGTTTTTAATGTGCCTGTATTATAGGTTTCTTAAAATGCATTTCCTTTATTTTTTTATCTAATCTGAAAATATATCATGTAGGCTAACAGTGCATGAAAGCTTTAATCAAAATGAGACAATTTTCATAATGAGTGAATATATAGTAACTCTAAGATTTGTAGATTTCTCAGAAATTTGGGAATAACAGGCCTGGAAGAAAAACAGGTCTGTGGAATAAGTCTATAAGTCTGATTTATGGGGCTTTTAGATTCATAGCTACAGCCTCTCTCTCTCTCTCTCTCTTTCTCTCTCTCTCTCTTCTCTTTTTTTTCTCTCTCTCTTCCTCTTCTTCATTTGTCTACTTATCTTTATTTCTTCTCTTCTACTTCGAAATCATAGCACCTGGTTAGGAAGGAAGTCTTTCTTTTGGTGTACGACTCTTTCTTGGATGTTCCAGAAAACATTTCAGGATCTCGTCTGTGCCTCCAAGTCCATGCTATGCCTGATGGATGCATGCGTGCTGCAGAGTCAAGTCAGAAAGCTCATTTTTCTGATAACAATACCCTACATTTACACATCACTTGACTGCCTAGCTCACCCTTGAGCAGACCCATTCACATCCAGCTGGCTGTCCTGAAAACCCGGGAGGATGGCAGGCTAATAACCCCCTTTGTCAGATGAGTCACATGGGGCTCTGGAAAATGGAGGAGTTTGCCCCAGGCCACAGAGCACCTAAGACTTGGACCTGGAAGGAGAATTTCTGGTTCTGACCCTGCATCAAGTGCCCCGCAACCCTGAGACAACACGTCACAATTGGCCTGTTGGAACATCCAGTTTAGATTCCAGACAGACAGAGATTTCCCAAGGTAACAAAGTCCACTGTCTCCTGTATGTGCCAGGAGGTGAGCACAAGTACCAGGTGCAGCAGCAGCAAAGCAGGGGTATTCACAGAAGACTCCGTTGGTATAAAAGTTCCATTCCCAGACACCATTTTACGTGATCTCATGACCACCCTTGACGTGGACGTGGCAGGTCTGACCACTGTCTGGAGATGTGCAAACTGAGGAAACGTGAGCCCTCTGGCTAGACGGATCCCACTTCCTTGGGCTCACAGGTTAATGAGACTCGTAAACTTACTCCTGGAGGTTCTGGGCTGGACGGCTTGCCAACCGGTTTCTAGTGCAGTGTAAGTGCCAACTGGGGCCTAGAAAGTGGTTTCCAGGAAACGTGGCAAGGACGAGGGCCTTTAGGAGGGGGGAAGGACTTGGCTAGAGCCTCCAAGCCCACGATGGTCTTGGGTCTGCAGCTGGGTGGAGCCTGAGATGACCTTCTGGCAGGGGGCTGAGGAGAAGCCAGCAACATGAGTCCAGCGTGCCCCTGCCAGCACCAGCAGTGAGGGTCACTCTGGGTCCTTCCCTGGGCTTTGTGTCCTTCTCCAGGAAGCCTCTAGGGATTAGCCCCCCCCCGCCCCCCATCAGCACTGTCACAGCTAATCTCTAATGCCATCTGTGCTGTCCACAAGTAGCTGTAATGGTGACATAGCCTGTGTCCCCTCCCTAGTCCCTTTCCATCCCTCTCCTGCTGCACTCTGGTGTGGTTTCCATGGTGCCACTGGGCAGGGGGTGGGATAGCAGGGTGCTTCAAAGAGGGGACAATGGCAGCCAGGGAGGGAGAGGGGAAGGGACTCAGAACAATGCAGGTGATATTTGTCACAGACCTTGCATCTCCTGCCTGCCCCACATTCTGTTGGGAGGCTGGTCCTAGGGAAATCTGGAGGGCCTCATGCAGAGCTCCTGGTGCTGTTCGCCATATTCCCTTGGTTTACGGTTTCCAGCTGCCATTGTGATGGATGGCTCCTGTCCCACGGGACCAGCTCACCTTGGGCAGCTTCCCACCTGCAGCACAAACCTGAGTCTTTCTGCTTTTGGCCTTGAGGTTTCTCTGGTGACAGAAGAAACTTTTCCACCCACTTCAGGGGCAGTCCACGAGGGCCATGGAGACGGCCCTTAACCAGTGGGGATGGTAGGGGGTGGGAGAATGTCTATATTCTCTCCTTTGGGGGCACAGATCTGGGAGGCCTCGGAACTAAGCTCCCAACAATTATGATTTTCCCTCTTTTCTCCTACTCTCTAGGAGTACCTGGTGCAGAGGCTTGGGTGGATGGACAGCGAGGGCCTGGCTCCTCCCCACCCCTCATTTCCTCCTTGGTGGTCCTGATGGCGGAACTGACTGCATGGGCCCTCCTCTTAATGCTCTGTTGTTGCTGCCTTGAAGTTCTTAATCCGAATTTCATTTTGCATTGGGTCAGACCAATTACATGGCTGGTCCTGCCTGGTTGTCTGATGCTCAGGAGAGGCTTCTGTAGTGAGGCCAGTAAAGTGAACCCTGTCGTCTGGCCAGGCTGAGTGCATTGTTCCTTCTCTAAATGCAACGGAAAATGCAGGTGCAGTGGCAGCTTTTATCAGGGTCCCCACAGGCCAGCCGGTCCACCCCTCCCCCGGAGTTGGTCTCTCCCACCCAGCTCCCAGCACTAGCTGGCCCAGCCACAGCTGCTGC
>PVLC010041548.1:0-13342 GCA_004027655.1 Graphiurus murinus | reverse complement strand
GACCCTCAAGCAGCTTAGTAAAACACTGAATAAAACTACAAAAAAAAAAAAAAAAAAAAAAAAAAAAAAAAAAAAAAAAAAAAAAAAGGCACCTTGGTGTGTGCCTGTACTCTCAGTTAAGGAGACTGTGGCAAGAGGTCACCTTGAGCCTAGGAGTTCAAGGACAGACTGTCCAACATAGTGAGACCCTGTCTCAAAAGAAGAAGAAAGAAAGGAAAGAGAGAAAAAAAACAAGGAAGGAAAGGAGGGAGGGAGGGAAACAGGGAGGGAAGGAGGGAGAAAGGGAGGGAGGGAGAAAGGGAGGGAAAGTTAGAGGCTTTGGATTTTCATTTTTCTTTGAATACAGACAGTTACTTCTTCTTATTATTTTGGATTCAGATTCCATAAATACAAAGAAAGGGAAGTAGCCGAGTATAGTGGTACACACCTATAATCTCAGTTCTTCGGAGGCTGATACAGAAGGATTGTAAGTTACAGGCCAGTCTCAGACTTAGAGATGCTCTGTTTCAAATAAAATCAAATAGAGCTGGGGGGTGTAACTCAGAGGTAGAACCTCTCTGAGTTCAATCTCTGGTACCACCACTAAAACAACAACAACAACAACAACAACAATAACAACAAATTGAACCCAGAGGCTTTTTATCTCTGAGCTACACACCCAGCCCTTTTTATCTTTTTTATTTTTGAACAGTTGTACTAGGTTGCTGAGAGTCTCCCTAAGTTACTGAGGCTGGCCTCAAACCTAGGGTCCTCCTGTCTTAGCATCCAAAGTATTGGGATAACAGGTATGTGCCACCAATGTCTAGCAAGTTGTCCTTCTTAAAGTTCAAGAGAGCTCCTCAATGTCACAATGAAATAATTGTGAGATATTGAAGAAAGCCAAGATTTTAAAACTTAGTAATAATTAATTAAATACTAATTAATTTAGTGATATATTGTTTTATGCAAGCTATACTAAGTGACTTCACATAAGGCATTATCGTCTCTGACTATGCTGTCTCATGTGTCAAAATGAAAAAATATGTAACTCTCGTGGTATCTTCAAAGAAAGATTAATAAACTACATAAAATTATCTTATATAAGGAATATAAATCTGGATAATTCCAAAACATTTCCAGATTTGAAGTTATCCTGTGGATATATTGTCTGAGTACTGCCACAAGACATTCAACTATTTATTTGAAAGTTCATGAGTATGTAATTTTCATAGGTTCCTGATCCTAAGATGTGGGTAATTCCCAGTATAGACTAGGCTTTTCTTCTACTTATTTTAAAATTCTCTTTTGTGTGCTGTCTACAGAAACTGCTTTTACATCTACAGACAGTCGTGGAGAGGTAAGTTAGTACTGACTACTTTGGAAATTTAAAAAGGTAATTATTAACTTTTTTATATTGCAAATTTTATTAGGAAATTCTGTTAGAAAACTGTACAATAGAATATACATCTTTATCTCTAAATATATACATTCTATTTTGTACACAGGTGTGTATATATATTACTTTCAAAATTAAAAAATAACAGCAAAACAAAACAAAAAATCCCTGTATTACTTTTACATAAAGAGAAAAATATAGTCTTGCCAAGTATATAGAATTATTTGGCATTACATACAATGTATGACTATCCCATTATTCAAAAATTCCATTAGTGGGCATAAGTCCTATTGTACTCACTCATATAATACATATGAAAGGGTGTCTAAATTGGAATTTTTTTTATCTTAGCAAAGCAAGAAGATTGGAAAAAGCGCACTCAATTATATACCTAAGGGTGGATTGAATAATTTTCACATATTCATGTAGTGGGATATTATAGAGTGGAGAAAATTAGCTGAAATTATAAACAACTTAATAAAGTCAAGATTAAAAAGCAGATTGAGCAGAATACACAAATATTGTTTATTTCTTTAAATTACTAAAACTGTGAACACTACAAGCATTATCTATATGGCTATATCTATAGGTAATTTTAGACATATATTCCAAGACACATACAGATGATTATATATGTATAAAACTTTTTAGAAAGACAAGGGGATGAAATTTTTTTAAAAAATCAGTTCTATGATTATTTATAGAATAAAATAATGAGGGAGACAATTTGAGCTGTGTGTGAAGAGAGGTAGGAGCAACGTAGTTGGATTGTAAAAATGTGCTTAGTCATTTGTATAGCTTTAAAAAATTATAATGGGTTTATAAAAATACATCAATATATTTCATGTTTAATTGAGTTGTGGGTACCTCAATATTTATTTTTAAACATTAATATTGAGTATATTTATTCGATTTAGAAATATGGCATTTATTGTAAAGGCTAATAATTTTTTTCCCAAAAAGATTGTTATCCAATACATTCTGTGTTGTCTCTTATAACTGGCAGCCAGACTGTAGTGTATTTGCAGATCAACTATATCTTTGCACCAGAGAAAAGAATCCAGTCTGTGGAACCAATGGCCAAACTTATGGCAATATATGTGCTTTCTGCAGTAGTAAAATGTAAGAATGCTAAATTAAATATTGCTTCTTCCAACGATATAATAAACTCATGTTTCTGATGATGTAGGCATAATGTACACTGAAAATAACTATGGTCTTCGTAAAGTGAGAAGAATATACCTATACCTTTCCTTAGGTTCTCATTGGTAAAACATGGCTTGTATTTGATCTTTCAGTATAACTCTACTGGATATTCTGAAAGTGTATACATTGATTAATCTAACTTAATTCAATCATCATGAGTTACTAATGGCAGGCTGGTATCCAATGTCATGTAATTCCAAAGTACAGATGCTGAATGATAATCTCCATGGCATGGCACCAAGCTATGGGGATCATACTTGAGCAAGAAACCTCACTACAGAACTCTGAAATTCATCACAGTTGGGGCCAGGGCTATGAAGGGATTTCTCTGATGAGCCACTTTGTCTCCTGGACTTGGTGATGGCTTCCAAACTTTCCTTAGAGTGCAACAGAGTCTAGGGCACTTCCAACCAACCCTCCTTCCTGCTCCTTACTCTGAAGGAGTTTGTAGTCTAAAGACTCAAGCAGCCTTTTAGGGCCCTCCACATTTTTTCTCACCAGCGTCTCCTTCTATAAAATGCTTGTCTACTTCATCCCCAATTGGCTTCTGTTTCTAGAGAACTGTTAGGTCTCGAATACTCTTCTTTATAAGTCTGGGCCAGTCCCAAGATAGAGTCAGGTATGAGGATGTAAGAAGAGTCCAGTACCCAGCCAGGAAAGACTCTTGACTGGCTGGGGAGTTGATGGGGCTCAATGCTTGCAGAAGTGGAACACAGACTCTCCAAACTGTCCATGTTCTTATCCTACTCATTAAGAAGCATTTATGCAATATTTGGAGAACCAATAACATCTGATCAATCATTTATTTTTTCCATATCTCTGCCTTCTTTATTTATAGAGACAACAATAACAAGTTTGGGTTTCATCATTATGGTGATTGCTAAGTTTTGCCTGAGCTACACATTCATACAGCTTCTATTGGAATTCTCTCCCAGTGGTGGATCCTGCAGTGAAATGAAATCTTCTCAATCAGGACCTTAAATTCCTGCACAGCCAGTGGAGTCTTCTCTAGTATCTACAATATCACACAGGATGCTGAAGAATCTTTCCAACCTGTAAACCTGTGATCGAGTAACTTTTATTCTCTGTGCTCAATTGTTCAATGTTAATTTGAAAAATTGTCATCTTAATTTTCTTTGGTAATATAAAACATGGTGTAATTTACAATAATAAATATTTCCCCAAAAATGTTAAGATATATTGTCTTTATTAAAATCTTTTTTTTGTTAGGTAGTGGTTTAAGATATGTAGAGACATTTGGAAACTGTAGGGAAACATTTTCAAAGAACAATACTCCAGTGTTCACAGGACCAGAGATACCTGGGACCTTCTTTATTGTAAATATTCCAAACTTCTGTGAGAGAGCTCAGATTAATATTAGGATTTTAAGATCACAAAATGTTAGGCAATCTGCATTTAAATTCTAAGGCATTGGACACTTCTCTAATTTAATGAATTTCAGAGTCAATTTAAAGATACTGTGATATTTCTGAATCTTGGCAGAAGCATATTTTCTTCCTGTCCTATGAAGAGTCAAATGAGAGGGTGGTGATCCTGGGGTGCCCGGTAACTCATCTTCATCAGCTTAGAATATCCATTCATGAGCCAGATTTGATGCTCCTCCATTTCTCTTCCTTTCTCAACAAAGAAGAAGCAGACTTTACTTGTGTTGCCAAATATTCATTTACATCTTGATTTTAGTTACAGAAATGAAGATCAAGTAGTGGAAGATAATTAACAATCTGCCACAAATACCATGTCAAGCCTATTTTCCTTTTCAGTAAAAATTATATCAACCTCACCAATGCTATATGCACATACGTCTCGGTCACATTGAACTTCATTATATAATGTGCGATTACAATGCATTAATAAAATGATATTAAAGATTGCAGTATTTAAAAGTGGATTTATGGAGTAACTACTTATTCATTTACATCTCCAGTATTAATTCTCAGTGAAAGCATCCATGAGAATGGACACTTTCAGAGCCATATTAAAAAAATGTATTCAACCAGTTACTCATTCTGTTTTCTTATATGGGGCATATATTATAATGTTATTCACTAAATGTTAGAAAATTCACATATACATTCTTTTTACTTTTATTCAACAGATATATTTTTAAATTCTACCATGTGTCAACCCTGTGTATAATGCTAGGGTAAATTTGGTAAGTAAAAGCAAATATCATCCCTGTCCTCTACATGTGTTCAATGTATCAGTGCAAGAAGGTGTCCACTAATGAATGGAAACTTTACCTCTCCATTACTATTTTCCACACCAGCTCTGTGGAAAACAGAGTTGGTATTGAAAATAGTCATGCAGAGGTAAATTTCCTCATGTCCCACCTGTTAATGTAACCTAGTTCTATGAAACTGTGCTTATCTTCTTGAAAATTCCAATTGTTGCCTTTCCTTGCTATTGTCTACATCATTGAGATATGCATAAGTATATTCAGAGCAGAACTGCTGATCTTAACAAAACACGAAGAAACAAAGTACAACCCCAATTATCATTTTTAGGATGATAAACAGTAATGATTTGGATATATTCACATAATGGAATACTATATAATTTGGAAATAAATAAGCTGTGGTTCTCAATGTCAGTATATCTAAGGGTCACAAGGATGTATAAAAAGGAGAGTTATATAAGAATACATGCATTGCTGTGCTTTGTGTGTAAATTACCAAGATATAGCAATGTATACAAAATAGAATGAATATGTGTATTATTTTGTAATAAAATTATGAAGGAAAAGAGGAAATAAGAAATACAGCATTCAGATTGGTTATTTATTTCCTTTAGTGTGGCAGGACTGAGGGAGATGTGATGTGGGAGAGGAAGAACCTGGGTGGTGGGAGGTGCTGACTACTTTAAGAAATACATTGAACCCGTTGCATGCATTGCCTTGGTTAATAGAAAGCTTTTAAAATATTGATAATGTTTTATATTTGTGTGTTATGAGTTCATAAATATGTGTCTTTAAACCTAAATATAGATGATGGTTATCTCATTTTTGATATATGTTTTTACTGTTAAGATATAAGAAGATTTTATTCAAATGTTCACTATCAAATAAATTTAACTTGTCTCTATTTTGCAGATGTGCCATACAGATACATTTCCCAGATGTTTGTATCAATGAATATTTTCCAATCTGTGCAACCAGTTGCGTCACTTATTGCAATTAATGTTTTTTCTGCAGAGGGTTGAAGTAAGAACATGTTAGTAAATAATTGCTCTTTCAAAATAATGAAGAAATGATCGCAAACCCTGAGATATATTTACTTTGCTAATAATTGAAGCACATCCTATAAATATACTTCCAATCATTTTGTAAAATCCAAAGGAACACTCCTTCCTTTAAAATTATTGTTTCTGACAATAATATTTGAGCTATCAACATAACCATGCTGGATATTCTGCAAATGTATTTCACCAATTAATACTAATGACTTACCTTTAACCATGATGATGCAATTCCAAAGCTATGGTGCTTTGGAATTGCAGTAGACCTCTGTGATGCTATGGGAGTCATCTTGCAGATTTCTAGCTATGGACAATATAATTATTCATTAATGCGAGAAAGGAACTCACAAAATGGTCAACTTTGCCTCCTGAAACAATTATATCCTTCTCAACCTTCTTGAGAGTACAAGACATGTTTATCTAAATTCCTTTTCCTCTCTTCATCATCCTGAAAGGCCTGTGGTTTAAGAGTTTCCCAGACTTCTCTATTTTATTCCCCGTGTTTTTTCTTCTTTTTTTTTTTTAAACAGGTGTTTCCTATTATGATATATTGGCCATTTTACTTCCAAAATTACACCTACCTATGGGAGGACCTACAATAAAGAATTCCCTAATTGCCTCCTTTCTTAGGTCTGGTATGCAGCCTGAGTTAAGACTGAGCAAGGAGGTGGGGTCATATATCTGCAGAGTGACAAGAGGATATATGCTGGGTTGCAGAGGGGGGGGGCAGCTTATAGAAGTGGAGCCCAAGTCTCCCGATCAAGTTCCAAGTTCAAATCTTCCTCATTTAGAAGCATATAAACTACCACCGGAAATTAAATGTATTCTTTTAATAATTTGTTCTTTTTCCTTGACTCTTTCTACAGAAAGTCTAATGAAAGAATTAGTTTTTCTCATTATGGTAAATGCTGGAGCTACACATTCCTATGACTTTTATTGTGGTATCATTTCACAATGGATTCTACAGACAATTAGAGCTTCACAGCCAAGGTCTTCCATTCATAGAAAACCAGGTGAACCCTCCTATATGACAGTGATGGAATACTGCGCATTCAACGTTCTTTCCAACTCTAGGATTCTGTAATTTTATGATTTTTCCCTCATTGTTCAAGTATAAAAGGACAGTTTGAAAAACTAATATACTCACTTTATGTTTGATAACAAAAAACATACAATTTAAATCCCTAGTTTGTTGAATAAAATGTTAAATGATATCATTATATTTATTAAATACATGTTTTATTACCTATAATTAAAAAATATTTCCCATAGTTGATCACATATTAGATTACATGGGAATTTATGAAAAATACAAATAGCTTGGATTCACTTCCTTCTAAAGATTCAGAATTTTTAGAAGTGTCTGGGCCATTGAAAAATCTAAGAAGTATCTCAAGTGGATGTTGTGATCATTAGCTTTAGGCTATATTCACTTGGTTTCTAAGGCTTATGATATGCCCAAAAATGAATGAGTTGTAGAACTTGTAGAAAGATAATAGAAAATTTATGAAGTTGATAAGTTTACTATAATGACAGAAATGTGGATTGACTGTTGCAAGACAACTTGAAATCTGTAACATATGCTATGCCAGGAATCCTGTGTTTCAGTTAGTAATTGTATACATGAGAAGGGTAATAGTGTCAGGATATTCAATAATTTAGCATTTGTAATATCTCTCTTATAGGGATGTTCATATTCATTATTATGTTAATTTTTAGAGAAAAATTGCAAAATTTCATTCAACTGTGTAAACTTTTATAGATGACTCCCCTAAAAAATTCTTCAGTGAACTTTGGTATATTCATATGTGTATATTTTAAGAATTAAACATATTAAATAAAGGCTTGTTATGTGCGTGTCTCTATGGCAAATGTTAGATATAAGATAGAAATAAAAGGCAAAGATAAGTTACTGTTCCCTAGGAAAATAAATATACTGATTAAAGTTGATATCTATTATTTAATGGGAATTATTATTTTTAATTATTCTTCACAAAAGTTCTGTGAAACAGCTTCTCACATATTATCTAACTCAGTTCTTATAAGAATCTTTTTAGACCTCTGCTGTATGTTCTAGACATAGTGATAAAGATATGCAGGAAATATATTTATTTGCAAAATTGGGGAACTCAGGGTCATTCTACCTCTAAGCTACACTCCCAACCCTGTTTTTTATTCTTTACTTTGAAACAGGATTTCACTAAGCTGCAGGAGGCCTCACTAAGTAGCTGAGGCTGGACATGAACCTGCAGTCCTCCTGTCTCAGCCTCTCAAATACTGGGATACAAGTATGTCCTGCCACGCTCGGGTTAAATATAATGATATTTATACCTGCTATTTTGGTAATAAGAGGGAGTATAACTATAAAACTCAACATTTTGTTCTGTTTATGAATGTGTTTAGTGGGGCATTTACATTCCAAAATTAATGTTTAAATATTATAAAATGATTTAAAAATACAAAGATAAACAACAATCACTAAAATTTAATTTGAGGGTACTTTAATAATTCAGGAGTAGACCATATTGCTTTGAGGAGGTCACCTAGTCTCCCCCACATGACTCTCAGGCAACCACTAATCTACATTCTATTTTCCTTGTTTTGTCTTTCCTAGGTATTTTATGTAAAGAGAGTGAAATATTATGTTGTGTTTGTATCTACTTCCTTCACTAATTTTTGGATCCATTTATATTTCAGCACATATGTATTAGTAGTTCATTAATTTTTAATGAAGAATGTTCTGTTCTGCATTGATATTCCAGTTTGGTCTATTATTTCTTGTACTGGTTTATGGAATAGAGATTATTTTCACTTTTATCCATTATGGAAAATGAACTATGATCTTTATTATTTGTCTTTTTATGAGCCAATATTTTTCTTTCTTGAGTATACATCTGGGAGAAGAATAGGTGGTTCTTATGGTAGGTTTATGGGTAGGTGCTGAACCTTTTAAGAATCTATGAAAATAAATACGATTAGCAATAAATACATTAAAAAGTGTTCAACGTCATTGGTAATAACAAAAATTCAAACCAAAACTACACTGAAATTCCGTCCAACTCCAGTTAGAATGATAATCATCAAGAATACAAATAATAACAGTGTTGGGAAAAATATGGGGAAATAGGAACTCTTGTTTACTGTTGGTGAGAAAATAAATTAGTAAAACCACTATGAAGAACAGTGAGGAGGTGCTTGAAAAGACTTGAAATGGAGCCACCATATTATCTAGATATGTTACTCCTAGGTACTATTCCAAAAGATTTAAAGTTAACATACTATAGTGATACATGTATGTGCATGTTTATAGAAGCAAAATTTACAATATCAAAATTATGAAACCTGCTCAGGTATCTGTCAACAGATGGATAGATAAAGAAAATGTCCTATCTGTATGTAAGTATATATAGATAGATAGATATTGATACACACACAATGGAATTCTACTTAGGTTTTAAGAAGACCATTATATCATTAGCAGAAAAATGGGTGGAACTAGAAAATATTTTGCTAAGTGATATCAGCCAGTATCATAAAGTCAACAATTATATGTTTTCTTTCATGTGTGGAAGCTGGAGAGAAGATAGGAAACATAAGACTTAGATAAAAGTAGAGAAAGACCAGTTAAAGTAACAGGATTGGAAGAAGAAGATTGAGATTCGACAAAGGAGAAAAGAAATAATTCAGATAATACTATGTCAATATATGTAGCATTATTAGCAGTTTCAGTAATATATACTGGGATGGAGGAGTAGGCACTGAGGTGAGAAGTGGGAGGAAATACACCAAGAGCCATGTGCATGTATGTTTGTATCACATGATGTATGATTGGAATGAATTAATAAAAGATTAAAAAAGAACTTATCAATTGTTTTCTAATGTGACACCAGTTAACTGAATATTTCAAAATAGCTAGTGGAGAGGATGTTGAATGTGTTTGTGGTGATAGATGTGTCAATGAACCTGATCAGTTCAGTATACTTTGTGTGTGTGTGTGTGTGTGTGTGTGTGTGTGTGTGTGTGTGTAAATGTCACATTGTACCCCACTGTGCCTTGTACAGTGCAGTGTCAATTTCCATCCTGTGCTTTCTTTTCCCCTGTCTCTACTATGCCCATGGTGTCCCCTGTTCTTTAGCCAGGATTCTCCAATGCTGACTTCCCTGAGACTTATCTGGAAGCACTTCAAACATATCATTGCCCAGACCTACTGTACAAATCACTAATTCACTGTCTTGGTGGTAGAACTGGATATTGGTGAAAGGTCTCCAGCTGATGTTGATTACTACTTGTGAATTCCTCTAGATTTACAAATGTTCTTATTTGGGAAACAGTTTAGCGGGTACCCAAAAACTTCTGCATTAGTATTTGCAACTTTTTGTGAATCCAATCTACCTCATAATAAGAAGTCTAATAAAACCCAAATCTCCAGTTAAGTCTAAAAGTGTTTCTGGTATTGCAGAATACTAAGGATTTAGACATGTGCATAATTAAAATTCTCTAAAGTCATTCTTCTATTTATTGCTCCGGTTCTCTTGTTCTTTCCAACTCAGTAGCTTAGAAAGCTTTCACATCTCTTCATCTTAGGGTCTGTAGGTACACATTGTCTTCTCTATCTCTCCCCTATGCTTACTAAAGCATCAGATTAGATTGTCCCAATCTCTTGCTGAGAGAAGGTCTGTTGATCAGTATGTGAGGCCGCAAGGGAGGTCATAGAATACTTCTGTGTTTTATCAGGAGTAGCTCATCTGTTTAGTCCCACTGTGCTCCTCAGCAGATGAATAAAGGAGCCTCCTCAGCTGAGTGGAGGTGTCTGAGAAGAAGTGAACGAAATAGAAACAGTGTCCTCTCTCTTGTCTTCTCTGTTTCAGATAGGTGAGATATGGACTCTGGAGGGAACCCTGGACCCAGGCATTGCTATAAGGACTCACTTAGGACCTTCCTTTCTGAAAATAATTGTTTATATTTTGGAGAATAATGCATACTCCAATATGGATGATTTCTGAAATGTAGTAAGGCACCATTCAGGCTGAATGGGAGGCTGGGAGAGTAAACAGCTCCTTATATCTCAAAGAGAGATTATGCTGGGGTTTCCCTCAGTCTTTGGCAAACCTCTGTTCACATGTTATTTCCTGTGTATCCTGAGGGTTTGAGGAAAAATCAAGGAAGGGTCCACCGTTATAAGGAATCTAGGGGGTGGAACAGTTTCCTTATCTATAATAAACTTCATTTGGACATGCATTACAAACCTGCCTGAAGGTTTCTTCCACAGAGCAGATAAAATGCCTTCTTTCTCAATGTGGTTCAATGTTATTGTCATCATAGCTGTGATATTTCCTTTTCATTCTGGTGAGTACATTTTTCAGGTTTTGGGGTGAAGCATGCTATACTCTGGGAGCAGACAAGTTTGTTTATTTCGGAACTACATATGTTCCAAATGTCTTTAGTTCAGTGGCTAGGCATGGTAGTGCACACACCTGTAATCCCACCCAGTGTTGAGAGGATGCGATAAGAGAATCACTGATTTGAGGGATAGCTCACCAAGTTAGCAAGGCCCTCAAGTAGCTTAGTAAAACCCTGTTCCAAACTACCAAAAAAAAAAAGGCAGCCTGGTGTGTGCCTGTAGTCTCAGATAAGGAGGCTGTGGCCAGAGGACACCTTGAGCCTAGGAGTTCAAGGGCAGACTGTCCAACATAGTGAGACCCTGTCTCAAAAGAAGAGGAAAGAAAGGAAGAAAAAAAAAAAAAAAAAGAAGGCATGAAAGGAGGGAGGGAGGGAGGAAGGGAGAGAAAGTTAGAGGCTTTGGATTTTCATTCATCTTTGAATACAGACAGTTACTTTTTTTTATTATTTTGGATTCAGATTCCATAAATACAAAGAAAGGGAAGTAGCTGAGTATAGTGGTACACACCTATAATCTCAGTTCTTTTGAGGCTGATACAGAAGGATTGTAAGTTACAGGCCAGTCTCAGACTTAGAGATGCCCTATTTCAAATAAAATCAAATAGAGCTGAAGGTTGTAACTCAGAGGTAGAACCTCTCTGAGTTCAATCTCCGGTATCACCACTAAAACAACAACAACAAAAACAACAACAAATTGAACCATTGAACCCAGAGGCTTTTTATTCTGGGCCACACTCCCAGCCCTTTTTACCTTTTTTATTTTTAAACAGTTGCACTAGGTTGCTGAGAGTCTCCCTAAGTTACTGAGGCTGACCTCAAACCTAGGGTCCTCCTGTCTCAGCATCCAAAGTATTGGGATAACAGGTAGGTACCACCAAAGTCCAATAAGTTGTCCTTCTTAAAGTTTGAAAGAGCTCCTCGATGTCACAATGAAATAATTGTGAGATATTGAAGAAAGCCAAGATTTTAAAACTTAGTAATAATTAGTTAAATACTAATTAATTTAGTGATATATTGTTTTATGCAAGCTATACTAAGTGACTTCACATAAGGCATTATCATCTCTGACTATGCTGTCTCATGTGTCAAAATGAAAAAATATGTAACTCTCGTGGTATCTTCAAAGAAAGATTAATAAACTACATAAAATTATCTTATATAAGGAATATAAACCTGGGTAATTCCAAAACATTTCCAGATTTGAAGTTATCCTGTGTATATATTGTCTGAGTACTGCCACAAGACATTCAACTATTTATTTGCAAGTAATGAGTATGCAATTTTCATAGGTTCCTGCTCCTAAGAAATGTGGGTACTTCCCACTATAGACTAGGATTTTTTCCTTCTTACTTTAAAATTCTCTTTTGTGTGCTCATTACAGAAACTAGTTTTCTATTTAGAAAACGTCGTCGTGGTCGTGAAGAGGTAAGTTATTACTAACTAAATTGGAAGTTTAAAAAGGGAATCATTTACTATTTTATATTGCAAATTTTAGTAGCAAATTCTGTCAGAAAAATTGAACAAGAGAATATACATCTTTATTTCTAAAAATATACATTCTATTTTGTTCCAAAGTAAAAAATAACAGCAAAACAAAACAAAAAATCCCCTGTATTATTTTTATATAAAGGGTAAAATATAGTCTTACCAACTATATAGAATTCTTTGCCTACATACAAGGTATGTCTATCCCATTATTCAAAAATTCCATTAGTGGGCATAAGTCCTATTGTACTCATTCATCTAATATATGTGAAAGGGTGTTTAAATGGAATTTTTTTATCCTAGCAAAGCAAGAAGATTGAAAAAAGCTCACTCAATTATGTACCTAAGGGTGGATTGAATGATTTTCATATATTCATGTAGTGGGATATTATAGAGTGGAGAAAATTAGCTGAAGTTATAAACAACTTAATAAAGTCAAGATTAAAAAGCAGATTGAGCAGAATACACACAATATTGTTTCTTTCTTTAAATTACTAAAACTGTGAACACTACAAGCATTATCTATATGGCTATATCTATAGGTAATTTTAGACATATATTCAAAGACACATACAGGATGAATAAATATGTATTGAAATTATTGAGAAATAGAAGGGGTGA
>PVLC010041546.1:0-10154 GCA_004027655.1 Graphiurus murinus | reverse complement strand
CTGCATTCAAAGAACTCTAATAGAAATGAAAGCCAACTTTTTAACAGAAACATTGGAAACCAGAAAACAAGGAATGATGTGTTAAGTTGCTTAAGGAAAATAAGCCAACCTAAAATTCTACCCTAAATAAAAATATCCCTCAAACACAACGGTAAAATAAAGATGTATTTAGACAAGGAAAAATGAAGGAATTAGACACCATAAGTCTTGCATTAATAAAAAGACAAAAGAAGGGTGTTTTTTTTAACCCCCCTAGGTGAAGAAAAAGAATCCCAGATGGAAAACTGGAAATTTAAGAGGGAGTTAATAAACCCATGGGTAAATATAAATTAAATGCTTGGAATGTATTTTAGACTTTAAATCATACATAAAACACAAAAGTATGCCAGCAATAACTGCAAAAGCCAGGAGGGATTAAGTAAGGTTTAGATGTCTTAACATTCTAGCAGTATTAGGAAAGTGGTATGTAATACAATCTGTTAGGATGCAGTAAGTCGAGAACACATGTTCTAGAAACTACGAAAAGAACAGCGAAAGAACATTTAAGCAACAAAATAAAATAACGGAACAGTGCAACGATAATTCATAAAATCTAGAAGAAACCAAGAAAGGCAGAGAAAGTGATTAAAAATAGAGACCAAGAACTAACAGAAGAAGGAGGAGGAGGAGGAGGAGGAGAAGAAAAAGGCAAGTATAAAAATTAGACAGAATTTGAATCTCCCCCTCCCCCAGTGGTGGTGGTACTCTCCAAGTCCTGTAGGCCTGTGTTAGGTTTATTTTGACCACACAGCTTTATCCTCACACCAGGAACAGATGCACCTGCTCTGCACTTCTTTTTGCAGCAGTTTTTCCCAATGACCACAAATGTACCAGGTGTGACCCTCAGTTCACCCTCCCTACAGGAGCGGCCTGGGAGCCAGGCCACTGCCCGGAGACACAGACTCAACGCCAAGCCACTGAGGCAGGCACAGTGGCTGCTGATCTGGACTAGGCTTGCTGGGAGGGATTTTGACAGAAAATGTCCCAAATATCCTGAGTCATTGCTTCTCTTTTGGGAAGGATAAAAATGTTTGAAAGCTTCTCAGTGTTTACTAAGAATATCTGAATTCCCAAGGACATTAGGAGAGGTGAAACTTACACACACAAACCATGAGAGAGAGAAGCCTTCCTTAACGAGGATATTGATGTCTGGAACAATGTAGGGAGGAGCAAGAATACCAGCTTTGAATCCACAAGCAGAGCTTCCTGAGGTTCCCTGATAAGCAAAGAGTTGACGGATGTTTGCAATAATCAACCTGGACTCAGAATAAACCGTCCACTGAGGATTCCCATGGAACTTGCTGTATTTTCTAAAGTAGAGATTAACAGCTAAGGAATAAACTACTAGGTAAATGGGCATATGAGGATAATGCCATAACAGCATAAATGAGATGCCAAACCATTAACATTATTGATCTTCATTTTAAAAAAAAGGAATGCTCACAGGTCGTATCTTAAAGGAAGGCGAAAATTCTGTGTAGCACACGTGATAGTCCACTATCTTCACCACAGTGAAATTTACAGGGTATTTCAGAATTATGATCTGAAGAGGAAGACAGTATTCCCTGACTGCGGAGATTTAATTTGCTTTATGTAGATTTATTAAATTTACCAGACTGTGAAGCACAAGGATCCTATTTGTCATAGATAAAGAGCTCTGATATTTTAGAACAGCAACAAAGGCAATGATGAGTGCTGCTTACTACTCACTGGTCTAGTAAGAGATAAGAAACAAAAAGCATTTGAAATATTATTTGAAGCTGGGCATGATGGCCCATGCTTGTAAACCCAGTACTTGGGAGGCTGACACAGGAGGATCACAGGTTCCTGCCCAGCCTCCGTAACTTACCAAGGCCCTCTACAACTGATTGAGATCCTGTTTCAAAATCAAAATCAAATAGGACTGGGGGTGTAGCTCAGAGTGGAAGGCCCCTGTTTTTTAATCTCCAGTACACACACACACACACATACACACACACACACACACACTTTGACACTGAAAAGCATCTATATCAGTGTTTATCCATCTTTAACCCTTCTGTCCTACCGAGAACAACAAAACATGCATAGCTTCCTCTATCACTATCTGAGACTTCACAATCGATTAAATAATATCAGCCAAAAGGCAACACTAGTTTTGTAACAAGAGTTTTCGCTGTGGTCTGGAAAGGACGCCTTTTTGTTCCAGGGCCGGCTGGCTGCACGGGGGCCTAACAGATCCTGCTTTACTGGATCTGCAGTCAGCCGCCGCCTGAGCATCCCTTAACGGAAGGCTCATTTCTACTGCTCTCCAGGATCCCTCTCCAGCCGCACCTCCACTTCAGGCAGGCACGTTCTGAATTTCTCATCTGGAATATTTGTATATAAGATGCCGTGTGCACAACCGCAGAAGCAGAAGGCACACGTCTAGCTGGGAAGCACAGAGCTCTCCACCCCTGCACCGCTTTGGTGCCCTCTGTGCAGATGCCCGGAGCTCAGTGCACACAGGACACGGCCTGCGTCGAAGGCGCTTTCAGAGGAGCAAACCCTGGAAGCGTCCCACTGTGATGCCACAGAGACAGTGTGGCAAAGGGGGAGAGATTTGTTTTCCTTTAACTTTTTTTTTTTTTTTTTAACCATTTACTTGGGAAGCAGGCTTTGGGGGGAGGGTCTGAAGAAGCTGCGCAGATCTGAATTTTGGAAAGTTACAATGGTCGCCTACCCAGTTGGAAAGGGAAATAATAGACAGGGAAAGGATCACACAGACTCAGTGTATATGCGTGGCGGTGCTGACACTGGATTCATCCTTTCTCAGGGGACGGCAAAGACTTGATGAATTTGAAGCTGGTGCTAAGCGCTGATAGAGCAGCTAGGAAATCTGGGCTCCGGAGCCGTGTGGCCTGGGCTGGAGCCTGGACTGGCCCCTAACCCGAGCAGGCATGCACTGTGAGGACCACACAGGTGATGTGTGTGGGACTTACAGGAGCACCTTAAAGACCCAGCAGGGCCCTGTAGACAGGGGTATTGAATCTGACACCATTAGCTCTTGGACTTAAGAAAGTCCCTAACCATGGCTGAATTAGGAAAGTCCTAACGCCCAATTCAGATAATGCTAAACGAAACTGCTTCTCATAATGTACGGCCTTGTACAAATGTAACGTGCTTTCTTCCTTTGTTATGAAAGAGCAGCTCTTTAAATACCCAGCAACATGCTAGAATTATAGCTATGGCTTAAAAATAAAGAAGGTTATACAGGGAGGAAATGAAAGGGTTTAAGATAAGATATATATATATATATTTTTTAAAATACTTTTATTGGTGCATTGTAATCTCACATCATGATGTTGTTCAGAGATCAAATGAACTAATAAAATGTTCACAACTGTTCTTTGGAGATAGTATGAAAAAGTGGCATTATTCTATGACAAATGTGGCACTGGGAAGTGTGCACAGGCTCTCTGCCAGCTTGCATGTCTTGAAAACCAAATTGTTTGGTGGGGGATCTGGGAAGATACTTGGAAATTATTCTGTGCTTTTTAAGTTTGACATTCAAAAGAGACCCGAAGGCTTCAGAGCTTGGAAGCACGTGGCATTCAGTAGTGAGAAAGCAGGAGGTCACAGTCTATAGGGGCTGGGGAAATCGGATTCCTCAAGAAAAATGTCAGATGGACCCAGTTCCCGACCCTGGGTCCCAGGCAGTGTTACCACCCCCACCTCAGTGGCCTTGATCAAGGGGAAGAGTAGTGTTTTTCATTACAACCTCCTGTCAGGCACACCAGGTCATTGGTGGCCTGGGTTGTACCTGTAACACCACGGCCTCCTCCCGCTCCTCAGCAGCATAGAGGGAGAATGAGGCTGAGTTCAGCTGGGCGTGGTGGTGCACACCTGAAATCCCAGTACTTGGGAGGCTGAGACAGAAGGATCACAGGTTCAAAGTCAGCCTCAGCAACTTAGCAAGACCTTTTTTACTAGTTAAAAATAAAACAGGGCTGGGGGTGTAGCTTGGAGGTGGAAACGCCTCTGGGTTCAATCTCAGCAACCTCCCCTCTTAAAAAAAAAACAAAAAAAAAACAAAACACTAAGTTAAAGCAAATTTGTTCTTTAAAGTGAGACATTTATAATTATTTCACATATTTTCAGTGATTCAAATCACCAAATCTCTCATACCCCAGAGGGAAATGCAACATGATCTAAAAGTTCAATGAGGATTATTACTTTATCAGTTCTTTATCTACTTAACAATTTTCAATAATTTCTCATTATGCAATTAATATATGTCTGTGAGGTGACCTAATTAACATGAGATAAATCTCCTATGAATACACATTTCTATGGACAGTATTAATAACTGAAAAATAACAATTTGCCGCTGAGTTTTCACCTTAAGTCTTTCCCCTCACGTATAAAAATAGTCTTTGTTAAATAATTCAGATGTAAAATCATGTTGCTGTTCGTTTGTCACAGAATTGATTTTTCTATTGACTCTTCACCCAAAGGTGAAAAGAGGCATTTACTGACATTTATGGAAATTAAAAGAAAGAAGTGTCTTCGTTGAGTAGTGAAGATTGGTGTTTCACGCGCAAATCCTACCTCCACTCAGTACTACGGAGATGTTGGAGAGAAACGACAACTACAACAATGAAATTTGAAAAACAGTCCGTAAAGCCAAGGTCCACCTAAATAAATCCCACAGCTGCGGCACAAAGCAGAATGTGATTCGAATAAACTCTGCGATTCAAGGGGGATAGATGTCTCCCTTTAAAAGAGATTATGAACGTTATCTGAAAGTGGAAAGGGCATTTCTGGTGTAGGCTGAAAAGACCTGGTTCTTTTTAACTTCGAGATATTCTTTTTACGCAACAATCAGTTTAAATTCACTCTTGGGATTTTGTTTCCTTTGTTGCCTAAGGTTTAAATAAAGAGAAAAATAATCCTTAAAATGCAGGTGAAAATTTTATTGACAATAAGACTAGCTATACCTGGTCCGTTGATGGGGGAATGGGGGGATTTTTTACCCTACCAGTCTTCCTCTCTCTCTCTCTCTCTCTCTCTCTCTCTCTCTCTCTCTCTCTCGATTAACCCCAGGGTTGTTCTACCTCTGAACTATATCCCCGGTCCTATTTTATTTTTCATTTGGAAAAAGGGTCTTTCTAAGTTGCTGTAAGCCTTGCTAAATTGCTGAGGCTGGCTTCAAAACTGTGATCCTCCTATCTCAGCCTCTAAACTCCTGGAGTCACAACAAGCATGCACCAAAATGCCTGCCTAAAACCTATTCTTTACTTTTATAATAAAGAACATTATATTGGAACACACTGAATACAATTTCAATATAATTTTTTTGTTTTGGAATTTGCAACTGATTTTAACTTCTTATAGTTATGAGTAAAAATGAACTCTTAAGAGGAAATGTATGTTTCTTTATGTTATTTACCAAAAAAACACTTATGATTGCTCAGAGATCACACAATGTAATCAATCAATCAGCCTAAAATTCCCTTTAAAATATTTTTATTAGAATGACATTGGAGGCATACTACAAATATAAGGAGTTATGACTGAGGGTAATTAATCTACTAGATTTTCTCCCTTCAAAGAATAAGTCTGTTCATGTAATGTAATCAATCAACGTTTACATGTGATTAAGCGGAGGAACCCTTATAAATTTTAGAACAATATTAACAAAAATAATATCAATGTAATTTAAAGAAAGCTGGTAATAATGAAAAGTCAATGTAGTTTTTACATTAAACAATAGGAATCAAATGGCCACTTTAAGTTTTTGTTTTGTTTTGTTTACAGGCTTAAATAATTTTGCTGTAGCTGGGTATGGTGGTGCATGCCTGTAATCCCAGTACTTGGAGTACTCATGATATGGATTTGGTGTGAACTCTGTTCTCTGACCTCAATTCACTTAAAAAACATTGCAGTATCTGTATAAGCAAGTAGCAGACTGCAACAAAACTTGTTTACAATGACATATTATTGTCATCAGGTTCAAATCCAGGGAACTGATGAAAAAACATAAATCAGTTATACTAGAACCATACAAAGTCAGAGCCTAAAATTCCCTTTAATATATTTTTATTAGAATGACATTGGAGGCTTACTACAAATATAAGGAGTTATGACTGAGGGTAATTAATCTACTCGATTTTCTCCCTTCAAAAATAAGGAACAAAGAAAGAAAACGCCCCCTGACCATTGTCCTGCCCCACGATGACCTGGCTACTGGCACATCAGCCAGCGGCTTATGCGATGGCTCCTGTACCACCCCCCTTGCCCCATAAATAGCCCCTCACCTGCAAGGAGGCGGGCTTCTGACTCTCATGAGCTCTCTCCCCAGTTCTCTCCCCTACTTCTATGTTTTTTTCCCCCCCTGAATAAAGCCTGTTCCTCGCTATCGGGCCTGCTCTCTTTGACCAAATTTACCCCGACAATGGTGGCACATTCCTGTAATCCCAGTACTTGGGAGGCTCAGACAGGAGGCTCGCAGGTTCCTCCCTAGCCTCAACAATGTCATGGTTCTCTCAGCAACCCAACAAGACTCTGTTTCAAAACAAAAGATGAAATGGGGTTGGGGGTGTAGCTCAGAGGTAGACTGCCCCTGGGTTCAATCCATAATACCCCCCCAAAAAAATTAAAAAATACAAAATTAAAATTAACCATGTGTTTCCTATAAGCAGTGGGAGCCTCGCTCCCTTCTAGCGGTGTAGAAATAGATTCGACCTTTCGGGGGAGTCATTGGCAATAACCACCTTGTTCAAAATGTCTGTGCCCAGAGATTAAGCACTGAGCGTGCCTGTTTCTAGAAGAACTCCTAGAACTGCTTCCTTTTGTGATTACGAGTGAGAGACACTGGTGTTGACTTTCGCTGTAGCATCGCTTGTGGCTGCGGTGCCTTGGAAAGTTGTCCTCCTAACTTTCCGTCCACTCCTCAAACTGTGAGCATGCTGCTCTTAAGAAATGCCAGGACAGCATCTGCAGAAAACCTGATTCTGAGGACACTTTCAAACGCTGCAGGTAAACTAGCACCTGAAGTGTGTGACGTACTGTCCCTTAGCATCGCCCCTGCCCCTGCATCTTTCAGGGAGGCTGCTTTGCTAGGTTTTGGGTGGACCACAATGCAAGGGTGCGCAGACCACACAAGCCACTGGGCTGCCTGGAGGAAGATGACCCAGGCTACCTGCACCCTGCCACACCCTGAAGCCATAGGTGGAGAGGGGGCTGGTGGCGTGAGGCCACCCATCAGCACAGGGCTGAGTCCCTCTCTCCTGCCCCCTGACAGCTTGTTGGAGCGTGACTGCCCTGATCCAGTGTGTGCCTAGCTTCCCGAATTCCTTCAGGTACTGCAATTTCAATTCTAAAGCTTTTACATTTAACCTGGAACTAATACTCAGAATAAAATATCAAATGAGAGCACCATGTATCAAAATAGGAAAAATGAAACACTTTAAGGACATCAAAATAACCAGCCTGGCAGTGTGATGCACTCTTGTAATCCTGGTACTCAGGAGGCTAAGAAAGGAGGATTGCAGGTGGGGGGCCAGCCAGGACAACTTAGTAGAGCCCTCTACGACTTAGTGAGACCTCCTTTCAAAGTAGAAAATAAAAAGGGGCTAGGGTGTAGCTTGGAGGTGAAATGCCCCTCTGGGTTCAATCCCCAGTGGAAAAACAAAAGAAACAAAAATTTCAGGCAGGGACACATTTATTAACATTGTGTGTGTGTGTGTGTGTGTGTGTGTGTGTGTTTACTGGGATTAAACTCATGGACATTCTAACTCTGAGCTACATGCCCAGGCCTTTTTATTTTTTATTTTGAAATAGAGTTTCCTTCGTTGTTGATAGTCTTGTATATTGATGAGGCCGGCCTTGAACCTATGATTCTCCTGTCTCAGCTTCCCAAGTACTGTTTATTTACATTTTTAAATCATTCATAGCATTGGCTAGTATTTGTGGATGGTATACGATGTATGAACACATGCGTACTCAGTAAAATACCAACATAAATGAGGGCTCTGTGCTCACTTCAACAATGATCCACTTCCAGTGTGGCCAGAAAGAGGAGATCAAGAACTGGAACACTGTTCCCTAAAAATCTAGCTCTAAAGCTAATGTGACAAAATGCTAAGACTCATTGAAGTTGGGTGTTTCCCTAAGCACTGTGATTTTTCACACATGTATGATATTACAGGATAAAATATTTCAAAAACCACATATATACTAAGTCTTAATCAAAGTTCAGATAGGTATTCGGTCCTGTTGATTCAATCTCCTCCCCTACGTGTTTTAGATAACATCTACTAATGTTAAAGTCAGAGCTGACATTCAGAATACTGACCCTGGAAAGAATGGAGTATCATGATAACAATAAGTAGCATATTTAAAGCCCTGCACAGTACTGCAGGGGGCATGCCTGGGGGTGACCACATGCTATTTTCTTTAAACAACCTGAAAAATAATGACAATTCTCTACACCCACATGTTAACAGATCTTGGATTCTTATTTAGTTATTTCCTTTTTTTTTCCCTTACTCTCCTTTTTTTCCTATAATTTGAATAATTTAATTATATTAATAAAATTACTATTGAAATTAAGTTAGTTAGAATTTATGCTTAGACACACTTTCTCATTTGTGCGGCTGTTCCATTACACAATAGGGCTGGTAACTGCAGATTTTCCATCTGAGAGGTGAACGTGTGGCAATATCACGAGACCATTTTCCTCTTTAATACAAAACATAACCACTACTCTGATTTCTCATTCTTTTAATGTTTCTTTCAACTGAAATTTCATTGGTAATAAATAGGCAGTGTCTTCATTAGAAAAAAACTATGCATTTAAATACATTCAGGCTATACATGTGGTACAATTTTATGATGGGAAAGTAAAAAAAAAATGGAATTTTTCATTTTTTATTTCCCAAACTTCTATTTATCTATACAGAGCATGACCTTTCCCCATTGAAAATCCTGCCATTTCACTCACACCATCAAAAGAATTTACTGCCTTTGTTTCTCGCCATGTAAGATGTACATTATGCGCAGAGCCAGCGGATTCTCCAAAAGCTTGGGTGTATACAGTGCCTTTTCTGCTGGTCTCCTGTTTGTACTCAGTTGATAGAAACACATAAGTAGATGGATATTTAATACACAGGTAGCTAGACAGACAGATGGATGGTAGATGACAGAATGATACAGTGATGGGGGAGAGAAAGAGAGAGAAGAGGGAAAGGGAGAGAGAAGAGAATATGGGGACTTCTTTTGAAAGGATTGTCTAATTTCTGCTTCCTGACAAGTGCTTTAGAATCATCCCTCAGTGATTAAACTAAATGTGTCTACATTTCTTTATTTCACCTGACACACAGTTTGTTTTAATTCCATGCTATAGCTCAAAAATTCCATTTTGACAAAAAAGAGAGAATATATAGAGAAAACCCTGGATCTATGCAATGCCCTGCAACTTCTCATTTTGTTGATATGTGGTGTTACAAAAAGGTTTCTTTGATGCTTCAGTAAAACAAACCCCGTAACAATTTATTTCTTGGTGTAGATCAATTGTGCATTGATTACAGTCGGGGTTTCCCTGGCAGCTCAGTCAGGAGTGGGCTGGATACTTATTAAGGTCTTGGGTGCCAGACTGTCACTATCTGACCAAAGACCATTGATGATTTCTTATGATGAACACCTGGACGTGATAATGCTCACAACAACTTGCCTACTTTAAAAACCAAAAGAAAAATGCTTCGGAGTTTACGAGAGAGAGGGTAAATGCCTACGGTGCTCTCGAGCTAGAATGCCCAATGCTCTTGCACTGGGTGCGTGGTCCCCAAGGCGGCGAGGCTGCGGGGGGAGGTGACGGGCAATGAGGGAACCGCGAGGTCTGAGCTCATCAGAGGGATTCATCCACGGACAGTCGGACGGACCACTGCGAGGCGGCCTCACTGGAGGATGGAGGTCACTGGGGCGTGCCCGGAAGGTTTATCTTGATCCTGGCCTCTTCCCTTCCCTCCCCTCCCCTCTTCCCTTCTCTTCTTTCTCTTTCTCTGTCCCTCTGTCCTCCTCTCTCTCTCCTCTCTCCTCTCTCTCTCTCTCCCTCTCCCTCTCTCCTCTCTCTTTCTCCCTCTCCTCTCTCCTCT
>PVLC010041545.1:0-13336 GCA_004027655.1 Graphiurus murinus | reverse complement strand
AAAAAAAAAAAAAAAAAAAAAAAAATTCTTCTTTATGTTCAAATAAAATCTTTCCTTCTAAATTCCATTCTTGGTGGAAAAGGATAGCAAGTAGAACTTATTATAAAACTCATTGTTTTTCTCCTTAGTGTGTGTGTGTGTGTGTGTGTGTGTGTGGTGCTGGGGATAGAATTCAGAGGCATTCTACCTCTGAGCTATACCCCTAGCCCTATATTATTTTTATTTTGAAACTGGTCTCGCTAGGCTGATGAGAGTCTCATTACTTGCTGAGGCTGTCCTCGAACCTGTGATCCTCCTGACTTAGCCTCCCAACAACTGGGATTTCAAGCATGTGCAACCACACCCAGCTAGTAATTACCTTAGTATATAAAACTCAAATAATATATATTTTATCTCAATTGTTTAATTATATTGTGCTCTTTCAACTCCACGTTCACTGTATCTTCTTTCTTGTGCTATGAGAATCACTTCTAGAATCATCACTAATAATACCACGGATAAGTAAATTATATTAGTCCTAGAATTGAACATAGTACACAAAGTGACACTGAATTACTTGTTTGAAGACTTAAGTTTTTCTTTTTCGTTATTTTTATTTTATTTTATTTTATTGTAATATGCTTGCATTGGTGCATTGTAGCCTCACATCATAATGTAGTTCAGAGTGGTAGTGGCACGCATGCGCACAGCACTTGGTGAACTTCCCCTGGTTCTCTCCCCAAGCCTTCTCCTTCCCCCTACATGATAATGAGATTGGCATTGATAATGCCACACGAGTATATAACATCAGCGGAAGTGTTTCCTTCATTAATTCTCCCTCTCCATCACTATCATCCTGCCCTAGACCCTCTCCCTGGCTCCACTGGAGTTTTCCCACCATTATCTAAGGAGCCTCTTGTATCCCAATTACTCCCTAGCTTCCACTTACGAGAGAAAACATATGACCCTTCACTTTCAGTGACTGGCTAATCTCACTTAGCATAATGAATATTTTTATGTATGTGACTTGTGCCAGAGTTTTTCTACAGTACATACCTAGAATTGAAATTTCTAGAACATCAACTTAGCATCTTCTTCTTTATTAGTATTCCCAAATTACTCTGTAAAGTATAACTTGCCTTGATTTACATTCCCACCAGCAGCATATAGTATCCAGTAACCTGCTTCTATGCCTCACTTCGTATGTCTGATATTTTTATATTTGCCATTCTGAACAATGTGAAGTAATAATTTACTGGGTTTTAATTTGCATCTATTCAACACTTATCTTTAAGAACACAAGTCTAGATGGGTGTATTGGCATGCATAATACCAGAGACTTGGAAAGCTGGAGGATTACAAGTTCAAAGCCAGCCTGGGCAACTTAGCAAGACCTTATCTCAAAATAAAAGTAAAAAAGGGCTGGAGATACAGTTCAATGGCAGTGTCCTCTGGGTTCCATACTCAGTACTGGGAAGGAAGGAAGGAAGGAAGGGAGGGAGGGAGGGAGGGAGGGAGGGAGGGAAGCCCAAGCATAAGATATTCTGAAAATATCTTCACCACCTCACTTACTTCCCCCCACCCTCATTCTTTTGGGAAATTCTGAGAACTTGTGTAATAGGGTACACTTCTGAGACTTCCTTCCATGAGGAGGTGTGAGAGTTGTGACATCTCCTTCCCAGGGTTAAATCAGAAACTACGAAGGGTCTGAGATTTTACTCTACTTGGAAGCTTTTGAGTTAGCTTGCTATAGTTTTATACACATACACTGACAGAAGACATAAGACCCCTGGGTCAGGAAACAGACCATTTATTACTCACAGCATGACTCCTGTCTCATAGAATTACCCTGTAAGCCACATGCACAAGATCGTGCCTTACGCCACACACCACCACTTCTTGTTCCTTTGCACTTAGGATAACTGATCAGTATTGTAATCCTCATCTGCTCTCCCAGACAACTGGGGAAAGCCACTATCCTGAAATTTTTTCTATTTATATAAAAGCCATCTATATCAACAAGAAAAATTATGATATAATATGTTTAGTCTTTTGCAATAATGGACTCTGGTAAAACAGTTCCGTTTACTTTTGAATACCAATTCTGCCATTAAATAGCTGGGTGGCATTGGGCAACTTTCTTAATTCTTTGATATTCAATGAACCAATCTCTACAATGGTAATAATCGTCTTTTCATCAAAGAGTTGACAGACTTGGATAAGCTAGTGCAGGTACAGTATATGATGCAGAATAAAGACCTTAGTGTTAACATCTGTTCTTACCATGAAAGAGAACTTACTTTGGTGGAAGGATGTTTACCTTCCTAAATTTAACAATGACTCTTGCCTGGATGTGATTCCAATTATTGTTCCCAGAGATATTTCACATTTGGAAGATAATAATTACTATCATTTATTTAGTACCTACATTCTAGGTGGGTTTTCTCAGGTAGGAATTATACTACTGTTTGGGGGGTTTTTTGTTTGTTTGGTACTGGGGATACTTCTGAGCTATATCCCTAGCCCAATTTTCTATTTTGAAATGGTCTTGCTAAGTTGCCATGAGTCTCACTAAATTGCTGAGACTGGCCTCAAACCAGCAATCTTCCTGTCTCAATCTCCCAAGTACTGGGATTACAGGTGTGTGCTGCTGTGCCTGGCTTATACTATTCATTTCACAGAAATTTTTCTCTGGTAATATACCAGTAAATGGCAGAGTCGGGATATGAACTCATGTCTGCTTACTTCCAAACTCTGAGCTCTTCTTTATTAGGAAGGAAGGTATGAAGTAAAACGATCATGCCAAATTCCCTTGTGATCTTCATTACAAGGAAAGTCTATCTCTACCAAACACACACACACACACAAGGTTCATGAGCATCTTAGGTGAGTTGTTTAGTTAGCAAAAGCCTTTTGAGAAAATACTATCAAAAATTAGTAATATTTTTAAGATATTTTCTTTTTTCCCATTTAACTGAAAGTATTTTGAAAACCTAACAACAAAAGGAATCTCCTCAGACATAGAACATAATTTCATACCAGCAATGCTTGAACTCAGGCATTTCAAAACCAATTTACTTTATAGTTTTCATTTTTACAATCCTTCTACTGAGCAGTGAGATGAGCGAGAGCCACACTGGAATGTCAGAATTTCTAGTGTTTTCAGATCCAGCATGAAGCCTTTGTCTGATCTGAATAATGCTTCAACTACGCTAGCATGGATATGCTGTCCACAGCTTAGACTCAAAAGAACCATGCTTAGTGTCGAATGGCATGTTTAACTTCTGCCTTTATCATAATCTAAAGACTTATCTGAAGTTATACAATAAAAAAGATCAGTGTTTAAAAGACTATTAAGTTCAGAAATTCAGTCCCCAAAGTCTTTCATCCTTCACTGGGTCACTGTTTTAATATGTGACTAAGGCACTATAATGCCACAAGTGATAATGTGAGACTTTCCTGAGGATTATTCAACCCACATCCAACCTCTGTCCTTTGCTTCTTGGTTGAGCAGAGTCCTGCAATATCACTTCATCTCTGCCTGTCTATTCCTCCAATAGTTAAGCTCAATTTTGAAATAAATAATTCTAAGAACCTATATCATCACCTACACTACATTTTTCTTTTCTCAAAACTTATCTTTCTCTTTGCCTCTCAGATCACTGTACAGAAAACCTCCAAATAAATGCTTAGGAGTAGAAACTTCTGGAGAATGTCACACCTAGTCCAAAACCAACCTGGCCTACCTACGAATACATTAGGATGCAACACATCTCTAGCTATTTAAGGTATATCTGAAGACTAAACTAGTTATTCTCTTTTACTTTCATCCTATTTCTCTAAGTTTAACTTATAGTTACTTCTTCCTAGGAATGATGGCCTCCACCCATTTCACTTAAGCAGATGTAACTACAACCACAAAAAACACTGTTGACTGATGTCCTCCAGAGACCTGTTCATTACCTGTCATTAAATGTTTTAAAAGTTTGCATAATTGATCCAGCCAATAAGTCATCATTGATTTATGGGTTTCTGTGCTGAAGAGTTGCTCTTTAAAAATTCATAACACTGGTATGTCTTTACAATCCATTAGCTGTTTACCTACCCACAGTCTTAGCATTGATTGACCTTGGGCTGAGATTCTCATGGACTTTTTTTTTTTTTTTGCAAGTCCTCAGTATAGAAAAGCAATACTTTAGCCTTATCCCTTGACAGCTATACTTTGATTTTTTTCCCCTCCATCAAAACGCAAACTTTACTCGAAATGATGAATAAATAAAGCATATTCCATAAACAGCTCTTCACTATTATTTAAGCTTGTGGGTTATGTTGTGTGAATCTCCTTTCCCCACCATCAGATTCAAGTGTGTAAATGTTCTAAAAGGCTTTGAAAGTTTTATGATGATTTCAGGGGATGGAGGAGTAATAGCTGAAGAGAGAAGCTATTAGTTTTAATATTTATATTGAGTGCTCTGAAACATTAATGTGACAGGATGTAAGATCAGTGCAGTGGGATATATTTACTTCACAACCACTGCCACGTGGCAAAAGGAAAAAAAAAAACTTCTGTGTGTGTGTTTGTGTTCATTTTCTAAAATTTTGAGGCCAGGGTTCAAATGTTTTCAAGTTATTATTCTTTCCTTTTATAAGATTCAAAGTTCCAACTGACAAATAGATTAGCTTTTCTGGAGCTTGACATATTTTTAGGAAACCGGAATTAGACTGCCACACAAGGTTGGCCCATGGGCTTGTTAGCTTGTGTGGTCTTCATTCAAATAGTCCTCTGAGCCTGCTGTGGTGAATGCCATCCATCAGTTTAGTGATGCTGGGTCCTGCCTTCCTGCTCATCTGTGTCTTGGGAAATTTATAGAATGACCATTGTAAACCTAGATGGATAAAACTCCATTATGACAGCTTTCCTTGGAGACTTCGTATGAAGAAAAGAGGGAAGGCAGTTCTGAGCTCTGGTCTCTGACCATTCTGACTTTCTGTCTCACCTCCACCTGGGCAGGCTGTACAATCTTGTGCATGTCCCTTAAAATCTTTTGGCTCCAGTTATTGATTCTTAAAATGAGAGTAATAATTGTACCAACACAGATAGCTCTCATAGTGATTAAATGAAATAATCCTTATAAAGACCTACTCCAATAAATATTCCCTTTTGTTATCACTACAATCAAATAAGCAAATACCTTGAGAGTGTGCAAGGCACTGAATTTGCAACTGTAATCAGATTATAAAGTAGAGTATATGGCTCTCATTGTCAAAGTATTAATCTATTGGGGAAATTAAGCATTTTCTCATTTAAGTCTCACAACAAGAGCAGTGGGGTTGTTCTGAAATTAGAGCAGACCTGTAAGACCTGGGTTTACATCTCAAACTCTGCTACTTGCTGCTTGGACAACACCATAACTGTCAAAAAATCACTTTGAGACTCCATATGTAAAATACAGATATTATTACTTACTATGAATAATAATGAAGACAATGTTAATAATGCTTGTGTTCAACAGTAAACTACTAGAAATGTGCTATGTTTGCACAATTTCAGGTTTAGAGGGTTAGACAAACTTGAGTAGCCACGCAACTTACTGGCCTTTTTAAAGATATCAGTAGCAATGAAGACTTTCATCATGTAACAATGAGACAAAGGTAAATACTGGTAAAGATCAGGGAAGGAAGCTGGTGCTTTGCTAGGTAACCACAGCAGGATCAGATGGGAGCTGGACATTTTTTTTTTTTTTTTTTTTTTTTTTTGCAGTACTGGGGATTGAACTCAGGGGCATTCTGCCTCTGAGCTATACCCCCAGCCCTATTTTTTTTATTCTTTATTTTGAAACCGAGTCTCACTAAGTTGTGGAGTGCCTCACTAGGTAGCTGAGGCTGGCCGTGAACCCAGATCCTCCGGTCTCAGCCTCCCGAATGCTGGGATTACAAGCGTGCGCCACCACGCCCAGCGGGAGCTGGACATTTAAGGACAATTTCAACATCAATAAGCAAAGAAAAGTAGGTATGAGATTACTTGAAGTGGGATGCACACTTTGAGCAAAAGTGAAGGAAGGGCAGCGAGGTGTGTGGGGATGGTGGATAGTGCACCACAGGTTCAACATGTCCTCTTACACTCTACAACAACAACAAAGAGTGATCTCTCTGTTCCACTCTACCCTCCCTTTAGCCCTGCATTCTAAATCTACAACTTTCCCGTCTGTTCTCTATAGATCCACATCCATTATTTTGGAGGCTTTAATCAGACCTGTGAAGATCCTTGACCCTGTTCATGTTTAAGAATGGAGTACTGAAAAGATTATGGAACATTCTTTTACAGAGACTTTGCATGGACTGTAGAAAATTCCTCCCCAGGTGTCGGGCTCCCCTGTAGGTGAGTAAGTGGAGCCCTGACCGTTTTGTTGAAGGACTCACAAATGTCAATATCAGGGCCCTTTTCTCCAGGATCCTTCAGTTTCTCAAGAGAAGAGGCCTCTGGATTCTTGCCTGAGACCTACCAGTCAATGTGTGAATTATTACTTGAGGCCCCAGTGTTTTTGTATTTTATTTGCACCTTATCCTTTGCCCAACAATGTGGCCATGTTTCCCAAACTAGAGCTTCCCTCACTCAGTTTTCCAGAAACTAAATCTCTGCTCTTTGTGTGGATGGGAGGAGGGATGGGGAGATGGAGGTGGGCGACAGGAGGAGCAGGTTCCTGGCTGGAAGTCCAGACACTCCATGTCCTAACCTTCCACTATCCTCCTAATTTCTGCTGCATCTCCTGGTTTCCTTGCCGGCAGTATGTGGTACCTCGTCTCCAATGCTGATTTTTTTTTTTTCGGGGTTTTGTTAGGTAAATCCAACCGCTTCTTACAGGTCCTATTTTCTGTAAGTAATTGCATTTTAACTTGCTCTGCCTGGCTGAATTATTTACCAGTCTCTGTCTCCTTCCTATCTCCCCAAAATGTCTTAGCCTCTTCTTGTTTACTGCTATCTCCCTTTCTGCTTCTGTGTCCCTGTGCTTTTATGTAATTTTGTTTTTGTTCTTTGAATATTGTTTTAATAAAAAAATTCAAGTGGAGAAAAGAGAAATACACAATATTCCATGTTTAAATAGAAGTTTCAGAGGTTTGAGGACAAGGGTGGTGGTTGTATTTACAAATATTATACAAATCTAGGAAAAGACAGATCTAAGTGGAGTTACTGTATATAACTGAGGAGTGGCAATGTCATAGATCTCCTTCCAGTAGATCTATCTTTTTTTCCTCTAAACTCAGACCAATGCTGAGAACACAGATATAAGAAAGTCAAGGTATAAATAGGGACTGGACTGAGGTGAACACTGTGGTTTCCAAGTCCTGCCCTTCTGGATCTTTCTGGGAAAAAAAAATGTGGAGTAACCAAGGAGACTTGAAGGAGTTATCTTGATTTCTGCTGTGTTTTGGAGTGTTTCTTTTCTTTTATACTTTTATTGGTTCAATGTAATTATGCATCATAATGAGATTCAAAGTGATACATTCATACATGCACACATCATCTGGCTGTTTCCCTCAGTATACCCCCCTCCCTCCCCTTTCCCCCATACATGTTAGTGAGAATGATAGTGAAGTCTTGTGTGGGTGTAACCTTATTTGAACCATTTCCTTCCTCAGTCCTCATTTTTTCTCTTCCCATTTCCCTCCCCCAATCTTCTTCCACTATTTTACCATTTTCTCTCCTCATTTGACTAACTTCCCTTTTGCTTCCTGTATTTGTTCTAGCTTCCACGTATGAGAGAAAACATGTGGCCCTTGACTTTCTGAGACTGGATGATCTCACTTAGCATAATATTCTCTAATTCCATTCATTTTGCTGCAAATGGCTGAGTAAAATTCCATTGTGTGTATATGCCACATCTTCATTATCTAATCATCTGTTGATAGACATCTAGGTTGGTTCTATAATTTGGCTATTGTGAATTGTGCTCCTCTAAACATGTGTATGCATGTATCACTATATTATTCTAACTTCCATTCCTTTGGAAAGATACCAAGGAATTATATTCTCTTATAGATTGTGTCATTCAACAAGGGTTCCTAAAGCATCTTCTCCCTAAAGGTGCTCAAGACTGTGCCAGTGATACAAAGACCAACAAGATGGTATGCTCAAGGAGTTCAGAAGTGAGTGGGGAAGCTGGTAGGTGAAAATCTGTAATATCATATGCCCTTTCGAGGGCTTTCAGCCTCACCTTACAAGTCTTCTGGAGGTGAGTGGACCTCCTGCCATTCCCAACTTCATTTTTTCATTACTAAAAGACACTAGTCTCATGGAGCTTCTGCCTGGGAATGCCCAAAGAGAGCTTTCCACGTGGTGAACCGGTGAGCCTGTTCCCTGCAATCCAAACACATTCCAATTTCAACATCCTTCCTTGTTGGCTTACCCTCATCAGAGACCTTAAAGAATGGAAGCCTTGGCTAATGCCAATGCAGATCCTCACACTTTTTAAGTATTGTTCAAACCCCAAATCCAAAGCAGAAAATAGGTGACAGCAGCTGAAAGTCTCAATGTGTGCATTCTGATTCTTATTGTCTCTTCTCTTTTTTCCTCTCTCCTTTACCCCACGTTCTTCCCTTGTGCCTTCTCCATTTAAAAGATTCACTCTGAGTAACATCCCAAATGCTCACACAGTGGCAAATAAATATGCTCTTTGTTTGTCTCTGGCTATGGGTCCTTTAGTGTAAAGGTTACATGGCAAATATTTTCTATCCCAAATGTCAAAACAACTATGGACTTCCCTGAGGGGACTGTTTTTCCAAAACTCCGTGAAATCAGGTTGGCAGGCCAAGAAAGACATAATGCTGTGACTGCACGTGTCCCTTGAAAACCACAGGAAACAGCATACTCAGAGTCCTCACAGAAGCACATGGGAGCAGCTTAGATGGAGACACTGGGGGCTCATCAGGCACCTTGGGCAGCAGGTACAACCACCTACTCACAGTCAAGACCATGGCCCTTCATCCTGCCTGCTCATTCTTCTTGACAGAGAAAATCTCCAGATATATACCCTCATTGAAAAGGAATAATTAGGCTTAAAAAAAATCTTCGGTGGGAAAAAACTTACATACTTTTTGTGGGCTTATTCTCTGGAGATACCAAGCTCTACCATGCAAGTATAATGGTGAATGCAGCTTTTCTACAAATGTTCTTCCCTCTGTGGAATTCCAAAGTGCTGTACACACCATGGGGCAAATTTGGCACAGTTATTTGTATTTGGAGGCAGACCTTAGCAGCCTTTTCATAAATCCCTCCCTTACCTTTTTTTTTTTTTTTTTGCGGTACTGGGGATTGAACTCAGGGGCATTCTACCTCCAAGCTACACCCCCAGCCCTATTTTTTATTCTTTATTTTGAAACCAAGTCTCACTAAGTTGCGGAGTGCCTCACTAGGTAGCTGAGGCTGTCCGCGAACCCGGATCCTCCGGTCTCAGCCTCCCAAATGCTGGGATTACAAGCGTGCGCCACCACGCCCGGCCCCTCCCTTACCTTTTTAATAAGGGGAATGGAGAAAGACAGAGAAGAAGACATGAGAAAGGCATTAGTTGGTCCACAGCTTTGCTCCTTCCTTTGCTACTTTGGGTCTCATCAGATTACTTGAGTTCCATTCCCTAGTGTTCTGAGAAAAGGAAGCATAAAAAAATCCCATTGGAAGATTCTACAGAAAACCAATTAGAATGAAATAAACTGCACAAGGGCTGTGTAAAATGAGGAAAATGTGACACTTTAAAAGTTGTATTCGTAGGAGAGCCTGGGAAGAGGTGATAGAAAGATGATTGTGTAGTGCCAACAGGGCAGTACTTTTCTGGATGAAGTGAGCGAGAAATTCCTGCAAGTTTCCTCGAGCAAAACAATGGAAGGCAATGGATTATGTTATCATACTTGCTTTGGTCTATGTACTTGAACCTTTTTCATTAATTGGGATACACAATAAATTTGAAATTTTATTGGGACTCTTATTGTTTAACCAGGACACTGCTCTAGCATGGGACCACATTGCAGTAGCTTCCCAAGTTTGCTGAGAGTGGCTTCATACATATTTGAGTGATCTACCTGTCTTTTCTGCAACCACAATGACATTTTGTCCCATTCGGCTACCTCTCCAAAATCAGTCTTCTAGACTGTTTTTTTTCTTCTCTTCCTCAGGAAATGGACCCCTGACCTTCAATAGTTTCTATCCAGAGCATCCGCCAGGTTGAGGCTTGGAAAGGGAGTAGGAATAATGGTTGAACAAATGAGAAGATTAGGACTCTTTAATTGATCTATCCTTTGCTTGTCCTTGTAGATAAACATTTTTTCCACCCTTTTTAGGCCCTGGGGAGCTGACCTCCATGGTCTCATTAATAGAACCCCGTGCTCTCTGACTTTCAGTTCAATTTGGTCAGTGCAGAACACCAAAAGGAGATATATAAATACTGATGAGTCTGGTTATTGATTCTCCAAACTCATTTGATGCTATCCAGAAGTGTTCCTCAACTGAAAACATCTGGAGGTCCTCTCTACCCAGTTCTTCCTTCCCTGGACTCTTATACCCAGTCCTCCCCTAGCTCACACAGGCCTGGGGTTCACTCGGTCTGGAATTTAGAAGTATCCCTTGTGAGTTTTCCTTGCTCCTTACCCACATCCTTGCGAATAGTCTCTTCATTAGACTCTCTTCAAATCACTTTATTAGAGTATACCATCTGTTTCCTGCTGGGACCCTGCCTGGCATAGTTGGCAGAATGAAATTTGACAAAGCAAAAATCCTAGCCTACCTATAGAGTGAAAATAAAATATGGGTGCTATTTACTTAGCAGTTATAAAAATAAGTATAGTCTGAGAAAAATCTTGTTAGACTAAAGATACATAAGAAAGCACTAAATCATAACAAACAAAACATATCCAGGATATGGCTTTCCTGTACTTAGCAAGTCTAAGATTTCAATCACTATATTATAAGAAGGGCTATGGCAAATCTTGTATAATCATCTCTCTTTTAAATTTTATTTGAAAAAATCCCAAAACACTACTTTCAATGAAAGAGCTGAGAATAGTATAATTATAACCCTAACAGAATTAGATGAAAAGGATCTGTCAAGGATAGAAAAGATTATAAAGAAACTAAATATGAAATAGAATAAATAAGGTCTGCATTAGAAGCAGTAAAGAGCAGAATTTCCACTGAATAAAATTAAGTCAGTGATGGTGAAGAACTCATTGGTTCTATCATAACACGCAGGAAATGTCTAGAGAGAATCAGCTGAAAGTCAGCTGAGATTCAAGGGAAGTCCCTAACAAAAATTTCAAGATGAATTTTCAATAAGCAAAGCAAGCTTTCTAATATATAAGAATAATTACTTAGAAAACTAATAGGGAAAGGTCCTTCATGTTAGAACAAAAATTACTTCTGCTACTTAACAAATGTGTTTATATTAACAGCAAATTAATTTATGAGGTTGTATTAAAAAAACTACGGGGGAAAACTAAAAATAAAAATCTACACGGCCTTATTTGGTTGTAGAAAATACAGTCACATGTTATATTACTGGGTAGGAAGACTTACTATTGTAAAAATATCAATTATTCAGAAATTAATGTAGAGGTTTATGTGCAATCATGATCACAATCCTAGTGGTACTTTTTTGTTTGGTCTGGAGTGGAGACAATAAGGCCTTGACCAAATGGTTCTGAATTTACATTAGAAAATATGCAAAAATAATACCAAAGAAATTTTTTGAAAAACAAACTCAAAGAAAAAAGTTTATTCATCAAGTGATATTATAAGGTTATAATTAAAATATTTTATGACTTTAACAATCATGGAAAAGATTGATACATGAAAGAAAAATAGATATATATTTAAAAAATAATAATTTCTATAAAGTATTTAACCAGATGATATCATAAGTCAATGGAGGAAAGATATTATTCAATAATTGGTATTGGCACACATGGGTGCATTTTTGGAAAAAATATGTTCCACTTTACCCCATGTTATATCCAAACCAATTCCAAATGGATTAAAAAACACTCTTCTTAAATCATACCATGAAAATCTAAAAGAATTGAAAAATCCTTGTAAAAGAATTTTCTACATAAAAGCAATGCAAAATGCCTGTAAATGCAAATACACTAATAGCTTTTATAATAAAGTTAACTTCTCAGAACAGAATAACTTAGAGTAAGAACAGATTACTGTAAAAGAGAATCAACACTATGATAGTGTCTTACCTCTTGCTTCTATAACAGAATATCATAGACAAGGTGCCTTATAAACAGCTGAAATTTCTCTCATTTTCCTGGAGTCTGAGAAGTGCAAGATCAGGGCACTGGCAGACTTGGTGTCTGCTGAAGGCCCACTTCCTGGTTCATAGACAACTGTATTATCATTAAAATCTCATATGGTGGAAGGGACAAACAAGCTTCCTAGGGCCTCTTTCATAAAAGCAATAATCCCAATAATGAGGGCTCCACCCTCAGGACCCATCTCCTGACACTATCACATTGGGGGTTAGGATTTCAACATATGGGTTTTGAGGGGACACAAATATTCAGTCCAGAGCAGATAGTTTAAGAAAAATAAGCAGTTTATGTGCTCTCACCTGACTCAAGGCATGCGGTTCAGATTCACTCAGGTTCTTTCCAATTCTGTGTTCTGCCATCTCCTAGGGCACGATTGTCACCTTTATGGTTAAGACTAACCCTGCTCCACTTCTGCATTTCTAAGGGTAAGGATATGGAAGGAAGGGTATGAAATAAACACTTTCACAATCTTAAGGACAATAATGGCCAGCACGTTTGCTCATATTGGATTGACAAAAAGTTAACTACATGCCTCCATTTAGCTGCAGGAAATATTGGAACAGGCCATCCCTAGTTAGGTAGCCATATGTCTAGATATAATAGACTACTGAAAGGGGAAAATAAACTCAGGTATAAAATAGCAATATCTGCCACACCACTCTAAAGACAATTGAAAGGCCAAGAACAAACACACTTATAATAAGTATGGAAAAAGAATGTCATCTTATAAAGTTTTTATAGAAACTAAAAAAAGAAAAACACCTATGTGCCAATAGAAAATGGGCAGAGAATATGAATAAATGATATAAATATTCTATAAGTAGGAAAATGAGAGAGGAAAAAGTAGCAGATCAGAACTCTCAATATCATAGCAGCTCCCCAAAGCAGATATGCAGCAGTAAACTGAGGTAGGATGACTGGGAAAATGCCAACAGGCAACTCAGTGAACTGGTAATGAGGTGAAAACCAAAAATATCTCAGCTGCTCATGGAACCGTCTCCAAAATAGACTATATATTGGGCCACAGAGCAAGTCTTAGCAAATACAAAAAGAAAAA
>PVLC010041544.1:0-13336 GCA_004027655.1 Graphiurus murinus | reverse complement strand
CGGTACTGGGGACTGAACTCAGGGGCATTCTACCTCCGAGCTATACCCCCAGCCCTATTTTTTATTCTTTATTTTGAAACCGAGTCTCACTAAGTTGCGGAGTGCCTCACTAGGTAGCTGAGGCTGGCCGCGAACCCGGATCCTCCGGTCTCAGCCTCCCGAATGCTGGGATTACAAGCGTGCGCCACCACGCCCGGCTTCTCTCTGCATTTTTTCTGGAAGTTTTGTATTGTTTCTATTATTTAAGATCTGAATTGTTCTTCTGGTAATTTCTGCCATTCAGTGTTGTGGTTCTTTTATTGTGGGATTGTGTTGACTCATTGTTTCTTTGCTATTTTCCTTCCCATGGTTTCACTGTTCTTAAATTTATATATGCTGCTCTTGCACACTTTCTCTGAATTTATAGGTTTCTTATTTTTATTTTCTCTCTGTGAATGGTATCTTGTCCTAAGTTGCAATTACTCTGGGACTTCGTCTGTCCACTCTATTGGTGCCTTTGGTGAATTTCAGGTGTTGACTTCTAGGGTCTAGCAAAAGCTAACAAAGTAACCAATCCTCCAAAGAAATATAGATAAATCAAAGCAATGCAAAGTGAAAACAGAGTAAAAACAAAACAAAATAAAAAATTCAGAAAACAAAAAACAACAACAAAAACCAAAAAACCCTGCAAGTTTGTAAGAACAGACCCAATTTGGTCTCTGCAGATCTTTTGGGTAGATCTCTGTTGCTGTGGGTGGCTGGCAAAATGGTGGCTGCCACTGCCGCGCATGCGCCTGCTCCTTTGTTCTCCCTGGTCTGCTTTCTGGGTTCTGATCAGCTGCTTTTGCTGCTTTGTTCACTTTTCTGCTGTTTTGCTTTTCTTTCCTTCTGTCAAGAAGCTGCTTTTGCAGCAGTTTTGATTCAAGCTTTGCAGGGCAGTTGATTGCTGCTCTGGCTCTGGAGGGAGAGGTGAGCTGGGATAGCCCCGTGTGGGCTTAAGCTGGTCGTACCACGCGTTCTGGTTACTGTCGAAGGTGCCGTGAATATGCCTCCTGGCTAGGATGTGGAGTTCAGGAGTTGCTCACTCCACCTCTGGTCGCTGGGAATGCAGAAGGTCATTATATATTTCTTTGTTAGTAGACTCCACGCCGGGGGCTTGCTCAGTGGTGGCCACCACTATTCAGTGTGGCACCGCTGCGGCCCAGACGAGCTTCTTTGTTCTCCCTAGTCAGCTTTCTGGATTCTATTCAGCTGTACTTCAGTTTTCGTAGCATTATTCACTTTTTTGTTGCTTTTTTTCTTCTGTCAAGAAGCTGCTTTTTATGGCAGATTTGAATCGAGCTCACAGTGCCTGATGAGAGGTGTCTCAATCCGACACCATCTTCCCGGAAGTCTCCGAAATTCTCCATTTGTGCTTCCCTGTCCTCATCTTTGTACTCTGATAAATTTTAAGAACCTCCTCCTTTCTTCCTTGATGATTATAATTTCTGGCTCTTAGTCTTCTCAATCTTATTGGACTTTCTGTCCGGATTTGATAATAAATTTAACAGTTCTTTCTTGCTTGTTTTAACTCTATCTTTAGCTATCCACAGTCATGGCCAGGTCCTAGAATCATCACTGGGAATGCTTTGCCTTTATCATGAGCTTTGGATTTCTGCTCTCTGACTTGTGGATAGTTCGCTTATTCATGGCTCCTACTTGTTGGTAAGATTCTCCACATTTCTTCTCAAAGTTGTGTCAGCATAAGATTCACCTGGAGAGCTTCATTACATCAGAGAATCTAGAATCTAGAATCTGGAATCCCAGGTTACACCCTCAGAGATTCTGCTGTCGTCGATGAGGGTTGCTGCCCCTTCATTTACATTTTTGTTATATCCCAGGAAATGCCAACACAAATCTAAGGAACTACATTTTGAGAAGCTTTTCTAATTCATACATTTCCCCCAAAGGAGTAATTCCAAAATTTTGCCCCAAGCTTCTATTCACATTCTTGTTTTTTTTTTTTTTTTAATTTTTAATTTTTCAGTTGGTTTTCCTATAATTCTTTAGAAAGATAACAGCCTTCTAGTGGTAATTCTTTTGTGTTTTCTCTTTTTGAAATGAGAGTTTTTTCCTTACTCTTTTCATACTCTTCTTTCCTTCAAGGCCTTTCTCTTTTGCTTGACCAGTTTCTCTTGACTTTTGGTTTCTGTATCAATTGACATTGTAACTTGAATTATCACTTTTCATTCTCCAGTAAATTAGCTTTTCCCCTTTCCTCCAGATAGGTTCAGAGAAGCTCCTTTTGCAGAAATAAGGTTAGTCCCAGTTCCCTTCTGTCTTCCTTTTGGTGACCTTTTTGGGGGAAAAAAAATAATGGCTTACCTCCCTCACTGGATGTATTTTTATTTTTTATAATCTGATTTTGTTTCCAGAGTTTTATTGGGCTCTTGGACTAATGGGTTTTATGACTTGTAGGTCTTAAATGCATAGGTCTCTTCCAGGCTCTGTAGTATTTCACATTACCCTTTTACAAGTTTTCTACTTTTGCTTTTTAGTCTTTGCTTTTTAAGGTTCGTCCTGCTGTTCCGACTATTTCTGTCTTCCACACAGTATGCTTTTATCCCTTTCTGCTTGTTCTTGAAGCTTGGAGTGCTTTTCCCTTCATCAAAATCTTTGTTGTCCAGTTGGGAGCTTCTATCTTCATGTACCTATTGATCACTTGAGATATGAACAGTTCAAACAGGAAAATTCTGTAAGTATAAAATGCCCACTGGGTTTCCAATATTTAGAATGAAAAATGAGTGTAAAACATCTCACTAAATTTTTAAATATTGATTACATGTTGATAATACTTTGGATATATTGGGTTGAGTTAAAAATTATTTTCACCTATTTAAATGAGCATATCTGTGACTTGGTTGTATTTCTGTTAGACAAAATTGATCTTTTTTTTTTTTTTGCGGTACTGGGGATTGAACTCAGGGGCATTCTACCTCTGAGCTACACCCCCAGCCCTATTTTTTATTCTTTATTTTGAAACAGGGTCTCACTAAGTTGCGGAGTGCCTCACTAGGTAACTGAGGCTGGCCGTGAACCCAGATCCTCCAGTCTCAGCCTCCCAAATACTGGGATTAGAAGCATGCATCACCACGCCCGGCTTTTCTTGAACTGTTATTGCCCACTCCCTCTCACAAAACCTCAGTTAGATACGAAGCTTCTTCAGAGAAAGGATAATCTTTCATAGTGCCTGTGTGTGTGTGTATACTTATATGAAAAATAAATAGTCTAGTATTACTACTTTATCAAAGAGAGTAACAGGAAAATTGCCTATTGGGATATATTCACTTAAATTGGTGGGCAGTAGGAAAGATTGATATGACGGGGAGGAACGATATTACTTTGAGCCATTAAAATATGACATGTACTTCCCCCTAAGTCTATCCAGCCACCCCTGATCACTCCCATAGTTCTGAACTCTGCCTTGATTTTACTGCCATCTGGTGTTGGGATTAGGAAATTGTACTTTAGCATTTTATCTTTTTGATTGAAGAAGGTATGCAATCTTTCCTTAGACTATAGGCCTTCTCTCATCCATCTGCTAACTAAGTTATCAGAAAGAGCTCATTTAATTTCTGTTTTTGGATTTTTGTTGTTGTTGTTGTTGTATTAGGGGTTGAACTCTTCTACTTTTGACCTATACTGCCAACCCTATTTCATCTTATTTTTTAATTTTGAAACAGGGCCTCACTAAGTTGTTGAGACTGGCCTTAAACCTATGATCCTCTTGTCTCAGCCTCCCAAGTACTGGGGTTACAAGCGTACGCCATCATGTCTGCTTCATTTAATTTCAGTACAGTAATCCTTTATTCCCCCTTGTGGAATGTTCTTTCCTTCGCTTCTCAGATAATGTACTCTCTTTTCTTCTTGTCTTTTCCAGGCTGTTTTCTCTCTTTTTTTTTTTTTTGACAGTCCATTTCTCTCTAAATGCTATAGTTTTTTAGCCCTGCATTCTGGGTCCTCTGCTCTTTTTATCCTTTGTTGTCTTCTGTAGGCATGGGTTTAGATCCTGTTTAAATACTGCTTGTTTACAGGCAGATTTATATTGAGAAGCAAAAATCTCTTCTGAACTTGAGACCAGTGCCTCTGGTTTACCTAAATGTTTTGTCAGCACCTCATACTTAATATGCTTCTATCTAAATGTCATCTTCTCAACCTACCCCATTTCTCAGATCAGATTTTGTCATTAAACTATCATGTTAGAAATCTGGGAATCAGCTTGGCATCCCCTGGCTTTCACACTTGATAAGCCAAATATTCACTATACCCCCCCAAAAAAGGTGCGTTCTTAGCGTGTTAAATTTATTGCTTCATCACTCCATCTAAGCTACCACTGTTTCTTCTTTGGACTAAGTGGCCTCCTAGTTAGTCTCCCTTGATTGAATTCACATGTTTTATGCATATTTATTGTTGGCTGCTTCTTCTATCCTGAGAGTTCTTTGATGGTGGGGACTATGATGCATTTTTTTTCTCAGCGGGCCCCTAACACCTGGTAGTATTCCTAAAACCTGTTTGATACATATATAGCCGCTGGATAACCAGTGAGATTCGTATAACCTTTATAGTTTTAGTGAGCCTTATAGTTTAGATTTGACTATATTAGAATTCTTTTGCCAGGCATGGTGGCGCACGCTTGTAATCCCAGGTCTTGGGAGGCTGAGACTGGAGGATCCAGGTTTGCAGCCAGCCTCAGCTACTTAGTGAGGCCCTCCACAACTTAGTGAGACCCTGTTTCAAAATAAAGAATAAAAAATAGGGCTGAGGGTGTAGCTCGGAGGTAGAAGGCCCCTGTATCACCCCCAGTACTGCAAAAAATAAAAAAAATAAAAAATTGGGGGGGGGTATGGGGGATGGTCCCGGGGATTGAGCCTAGAGACCTTCTACCTCTGAACTATACTCGCAGCCTTATTTTTTAGTTATTAGGGTTTGTGTGTGTGTGTGTGTGTGTGTGTGTGTGTGTGTGTGTGTGTTACTGGAGATTGAACCCAGGGGCATTCTACTTCTGAGCTGCACCCCCAGCCCTATTCTTAGTTCTTTATTTTAAAATAGGGTCTCACTAAGTTGCAGAGAGCCTCACTAAATAGCTGAGTCTGGCCATGAACTTGCGATCCTCCTGTCTCAGCCTCCCACATACTGGGATTACAAGCGTGCGCCACCACACCCGGCCCTGTTTTTTAGTTTTTTTTAAACTTTGAAACAGGGTCTCACTAGCAGGTTGATGAGATTCTCACTAGCCTCACCACTTGCTGAGCCTCTCCCAAGTTCTGGGATTACAAGCATGCTTGGCTTAGAATTCTTTAGTGCTTTATTTTGATATTAGTGTTCTATATGAGTTCATTTATCATAAATGAATTTTAGCTATTTTCTGCTTTTTCCCGGGAAACCTAATTGTGCCTATAAAGGCAGTATATTTTGTGTATGAATTAGATAGCATTCCCCTAACCTTAGGACAACAACCTACTTATGTAGTGGAGGCTGTTAATCAATATACTGAAATGATTTTCTGAGCCTTTGGAGTTCCATTTCATGGTTTATAGGAGTAGCTCTATGGTAGAGTACTTGCCTAGCATATGCAGGCCCCTGGGTTCTATCCCCAGTACCACACACACGCACAAAAATCCCATGTCATTGCTTTGTCTCAGCATTGTTCTACCTGAAATTTAATATTCTTTAATATAGAGGTATATTTGGCAAACCATCAATTATAGCTTGTTTGAGGGTTCATTTAATATTGGTTCATGTGTTGATTCACTTAATTTTGATTAGCTTTGGCATTTTAAAGGTGGTTTTTGCTTATAAAGTTTTACATTAATAGGGCCTTACTACTTTGAGTTGATGATATTGCTCTAAAGAAATTGAACTTATAAAGATAAGGATGACTTGTAAAAAGTTGGTGTTTGAGGATTGGCAGCAATCTTCATACTGAGGATACAAACTCAGAGAATAAAGACTTAATAGGCCTATGTCAGGGTTTCTCAACCTTGGCATTATTAACATAATGGACTAGATAGTGTTTTGGTGTGTGTGCAGGTGTGTCCTGGGCATTATAGGATTTTGGCAGCATTGTCAACCTCCACCCACCAGTGAGCCTCCTATAACAGCCAAAATTTTTCTAGACATTGCCAGATTGTACCCAAGGTGGCAGCAAACTCGTGATATATACAGGCATATCTCTTCTCTGAAATACTTGATACCAAAAGCATTTCAGATTTCAGAGTTTTTTGGATTTTAGAATATTTGCATAACCTTTACTGGTTGAGCATCCATAATCTGAAAATCTGAAATGTTGCAAAATATGAAACATTATGAGCATCATATTAGCACTCAAAAAGGTTCAGGTTTTGAAGCTTTTCGGATGAGGGATTCTCAGCCTTGAAGGAAATACTAGGCCATGAAATATTTTTTAGGGAAATCTTTTGACATTGCTAGGTGTCTTTGAGAGTATGGTAGTTGTGTGGCACACTATAGGCAAAAGAAGTACAGGCTATATAGCTCTTGTTTTTCTTTTTTCACATTTTAGAATTTGTGCTTGCTTAGAATAAAGTAATTTGTATTTAACCAATCTGGTTCTACTCCAAACTGAAAAAATCATACATTCTAAATCATATTTCACTGATAACATTTCAATTTGTTAACTGATTTCAGCAGTAAAATGCTGGTAGAAGAAAGGAAACAAGGTTGCAACATAATCAGAGCTTTTGCCATATGCATGCATTTATATATGGGATCAAGGGTATAATTAACTTTTCTTATTTTTTCTTCAAAGGGACATGAGAGATGGCTTCAGAAGAAAAAGTTTCTACTCTTCCCATTATGCGAGAGACCGGTCTCCACACAAAAGGGATGCACCTTTTTTCAGAGAATCACCTGTAGGGCGAAAGGATTCTCCACACAGCAGATCTGGCTCCAGTGTCAGCAGCAGAAGCTACTCTCCAGAGCGAAGCAAAGCATACTCTTTCCATCCATCTCAACATAGAAGTATGTGTTTGTAAGGCTTCTCCTCCTCTTTCACAGCCTCTACTCATGAGAGGGTCCTAAGTCAGATTGTTTCATAGGTGTTTTAAGAGATTCTTTCTTTGTGACATTTTATTTTGAAAAAATTTCACACTTAAGGAGGGACATGGCGTATGCTTGTAACCCCAGTACTTGGGAGGCTGAGACAGGAGGATCGCAGGTTCAAAACCAGTCTCAGCAACTTAGGCCCTCTGCAACTTAGACCCTTTTTAAACTAGAAAAATTAAGTAGGGCTGAAAGTGTAGTTTGAAGACAGAATGCCCCTGGGTTCCATCCCCAGTACCACAAAAGCAGTAAAAATAAAAATAAAACTTAAAAATACTTTAAAAAATAGTATAATGAATATCATATACATAGATTTTTCCAACTACTTGAAGTCAGTGTCTATATGACGTTTTACCTTCAAGTTTGTCAGTGTCTAAGAGAGATTTTTGGCAAGCTGGGTGTGGCGGCACATGCTTGTAATCCCAGCATTTGGGAGGCTGAGACCGGAGGATCCAGGTTCGCAGCCAGCCTCAGCTATCTAGTGAGGCACTCTGCAAGTTAGTGAGACCCTGTTTCAAAATAAAGAATAAAAAATAGGGCTGGGGGTATAGTTCGGAGGTAGAATGCCCCTGAGTTCAATCCCCAGTACCGCAATAAATAAATACATACATACATACATACATACATAAATAAGTAAAAAAAATAAAAGAGATCTTTGTAATTATGTCTGAGAGTCATGCGCGCCAATATTTTCTGATAGTTCCTGTGCCAGTCCAACCTCTTCAAACTTGTATCATTAGAATGATACCTTTGTTTGGTGGTACTGGAGGTCAAACTCAGGGGAATTCTACCTCCAAGCTACACCCCCAGCCTTATTTGTTTGTTTATTTACTTACCTACATACATACTTATTTTTTGTAGTACTGGGGATTGAATCCAGGGGCACTCTACCTCTGAGCTATACCCTGGTCCTATTTTATTTTTATATTTGAAACAAGTTCTCATTATGTTGATGAGGTTTTCACTACTTGCTAAGGCTGTCCTTAAACCTGCGATCCTCTTATCTCAGCCTCCCAATTACTGAGATTACAGGTGTGTGCCATCATGCCAGCAGATTATACCTTTTAAAAATCTTTTATGTCTGTGTATGTGGTATTGGGGATTGAACCCAAGGGGCGGGAGATCTCCCTTTGAGCTACACACCCAGTCCTTTATAGTTTATTTTTATTTTTTATTTTTTGGTACTGGAGATGGAACCCAGAGCATTCTACCTCCACGTTATACTCCCCAGCCCTATTTTATTATTTTAAATATTATTTTATTTTATTTTATTTTAAGTTGCTGAGGCTGGCCGTGAACCTGTGATCCTCCTGTCTCAGCCTCCCAGGTGTATGCTACCATGCCTGCCTATATATAAACAAAATGCCTTTTAAGGCTATACTTTCTCAGTATACTGTTTATGTGTAGTTACTGTATTTAAAAATGTATATGTAGGACTGGCTAAACTTCATCTAATTTAGCTTACTGTTTTCCATAAAAATCCTAAAATCTCATTTGGTGATCCTATATTTTATCACCTATTAAGAACAGTTTGCTTTAATCTGCAAATTAAGTATACCTCAACCTTTTATTAGCATCATTTGCTGTTCTTCAACCAGTTGTGATCCCCCAGCTTTACTATTATCTTGCCCCTATTTCCACTTGAGGCTCTTGTGGAAGACCTTGTTAGGTGCTTTCTTGACTCTGTGTGTATGTGTGTGTGTGTGTGTGTGTGTTTTAGTTACTGGGGATGGAACCCAGGGAACTTTTACCTCTGGGCTCTACCCTCAGCCCTATTTTATTTTTTATTTGGAAATAGGTCTGCTAAGTTGCTAAGGGCCTCACTAAGTTGCTGAGACTGACTTTGAACCTGCAATCCTCCTGTCTCAGATTCCCAAGTAATGGGATTACAGGTATGTGACACCATTCCCATTAGCTTTCTTGACAATTTTAAGTTGCAAAGCATTTCCTCTATAAAAGCTGTGATATAAAGATTGCCTTGCCTCCTGGTTCATAGAAATGATGTAAACTACTATTGTTAATTTATTCTGAAACATTGTTAGGGATTAATGTCAAATTTACCAGTGATGTTTATTTATTAGTGAGGTTATACAACATTTTGGTTGAATTTTAAAAGTGTCTTTACTGTGGAAGACTTCAAGTTTGTTGTTTTTGTTGTTGGCCTGTCTTGTTTTTCTACAGCTCAGATTTAGGGCTTTTACTTTCTTCATATTGGCAGGTATTTTAAAGGAAGAATGTTAATCATCTGTGTTTAATTCTTTCTAAAAACATAGAAAAGTGTAGAAGAATTAAAAATACCATTTTGAGACAGGTGTGCTTGGAAGATAGAGTCCAATTTTTAATTTCTTCCTTTTTTGGGGGGGTACTACTGGGGTGAACCCAGGGGCATTCTACTTCGAGCTATACCCCCAAACCTTTTTATTTTCTGTTTTGAAACAAGGTCTTCTTAGGTTGCTGATAGTCTTGCTAAGTTGCTAAGGCTGGTCTAGAACCTGCTATCCTCCTGTCTAAGCCTCCCAAATACTGGGATTACAGGCATATGTCACCATGCTTGGATTGAACTTCATTTTAATGGGAAAAGATACATATTAGAGTTTAAGTCTGTGTTTAGAGCAGACTCTTCTGTGTAGGTTTGAAGTGGTAATGGGTATATGGAAGTAAGACCTTTTCATCACATGCTATGTACTTGGCAACAGAAAGGATAAGGAGCTGGGCATGGTGGCGCACCCTTGTAATCCCAGTACTTGGGAGGCTGGGACAGGAGGATCACAGGTTCGCGGCCAGCCTCAGCTATTTAGTGAGGCTTTCCGCAACTTAGTGAGACCGTGTTTCAAATTTTTCTTAAAAAAAAGGGAGGATAAGGAAGATAAAACCATTCTCTTTGCTGTTAATTATCATAGTGTTTCTCCATTGGAATGCCACTGTATGCTCAGTACTCATACCTTTTTTTTTGTATTAGGGATTGAACCCAAGCCCTTTTTATTTTTTATTTTGAAACAGGGTCTCACTAAGTTGCTGAGAGCCTCACTAACTTGCTAAAGGCTGGTCTGTGATCCTTCTGTCTGTTTCCTAAGTACTGGGATTACAGGTGTGTGCTACCACACTCCATTTTTTAATAAACAAAAATGTATTGAACGTACAAGATTTGCCAAGCAAGACAGATCTAGGCTCTACCCTCTTAAGTTTATGATCTAGTGAGAAACACAAGTAAACAGGTAATGAGCCGGGCGTGGTGGCACATGCCTGTAATCCCTGTACTTGGAAGGACGGCAGGGACAGCCTCAGCAAATAGTGAGACTCACCAACCTAGTGAGACCCTGTTTCCAAATAAGAAATAAAACCACGCCGGGCGTGGTGGTGCATACTTGAAATCCCAGTAACTTGGGAGGCTGAGACAGGAGGATCCGGGTTCGCGGCCAGCCTCAGCTACTTAGTAAGGCCTTGCACAACTTAGTGAGACCCTGTTTCAAAATAAAGAATTAAAAAAACATAGGGCTGGGTGTGTAGCTTAGAGGTAGAATGCCTCTGGGTTCCATCCCCAGTACCGCAAAAAAAAAAAAAAAAAAAAAAAAAAAAGAATAAAACCAAATGAGAGTTGTAGCTTGAAGGTAGAATGCCTCTGGGTTCAATCCCAGTACCACAAAAAAAAAAAAAAACAGGTAATGAAATAGAAATGAGCATTTTAGGTGATATCTGAAGGAAGAGTAGTAGTTGGTGGGAGGATACCAGTGGAGAAGGATTATTCAGATGAGCTATTATAATCTAGAGTCCTTGAAATACAACATTTTTCTGAAAACTTAGGCTGTTGACTGATCCATGCTATAAATTAACCATTGAATTAGATTCTCTACTCTTCTTGTTTAAAAATCTGTTCTTAATAACAGAGCTTTGGCTATGAGTTTCCTGGACAAACTCTACGAATATAGCTGTGGTTTTTCTGGCATTGGAATGATCAAGGTTATACAACAGTAATCTATGAATGCCAGACCTGAAGGCATTTCAGTGTCTTTTTTTGGGACTCACCATGTTCTCTCAGTAGCAAGCATTCATAAAGTGTTCAGGTGATAAAGAGTGTGGAGTGTGCTTATGTGGTTTTAGCTGATGTATTAATGGAGAGTACTACTAGTCAACAGGTCTTTTTTTTTTTTTTTTTTTTGCAGTGCTAGGGATTGAACCCAGGGGCGTTCTACCTCCAAGATACACCCCTACCCCTATTTTTTATTCTTTATTTTGAAACAGGGCTCAGTAAGTTGTGGAGGGCCTCACTAAGTTGCGGAGGCTGGCCTTGAACTTGTAATCCTCATGTCTCAGCCTCCCTGGTACTGGGATTTACAAGTATGTACCACCACACTTGTAAAGAAGATACTTGCTCAGCAGGTCTTTACTTCAACTTGTTACATACCTGACTTCTCAAGACAGATCTTGGGGGAAGCAGAGATGATGCAAAGCTTTCTCCACCTACCTTCCAGCATCTTTTTCCCTGTCATTTTTGGATGTCTTTAACACAAGAACAGTTTTCTTATGCCCATTTTCTGTTTTGCATCTTGAATAAACCAGTAGAGCTAGGCGTGGTGGCGCACACTTGTAATCCCAGCATTTGGGAGGCTGAGACCGGAGGATCCGGGTTCGCGGCCAGCCTCAGCTACTTAGTGAGGCCCTCCGCAACTTAGTGAGACCCTGTTTCAAAATAATAATAAATCGGGCTGGGGATGTAGCTCGAAGGTAAAATGCCACTGGGTTCAATCCCCAGTACCAAAAATAAATAAATAAATAAATAAATAAACAAACCAGTAAATCTCTGAGGACTCATGTTCTTCCTAACCCAAAGCCCCAAATTTCCATATCTTTGTCCATGATCCAGGAAAACAAATCATTTTTTTTGGTTTTCTGTATAGCTACATCTTCATTTGTTCATGTCTTAATTTCTGTTTCAAAGCTTCAGCTGTTAAAGGTGAGATGAATATACTACTTGTGCCATGAAAATTGTTTCTTAAATTAAAAGGTATTACCAGAGCCAAGCGTGGTAGTGCACACTTGTAATCCCAGTACTTGGGAGGCTGAAACAGGAGAATCACAGGTTCCTAGCCAGCCTCAGCAGCTTAGTGATGCCCTCCACAAATTAGTGAGCCCCTGTTTCAAAATAAAGAATACAAAATAGGGGCTGGTGGTATAATGCCCCTGGGTTCAATCCCCAGTATTGCAAAAAAAAAAAAGTATTAGCAAGGCATAGTGATACTGCCTGTAATTCCAATACTTGGGAGGCTGAGATAGGAAGATTGTAGGTTCAGGGACAGCCTCAGCAACATAATGAGACTCTCAGCAACTTAGCAAGACCCTATTTCGAAACAAAAAGTAAAAAAGGTGGGGTGGGGGGCTAGGGGTATAGCTCAATGGTAGAATACCCCTGGGTTCAATCCCTAGTAACACACACACACACACACACACACACAATCTATTTTGTCCCAAGTTGCCAGGCACTATACTAATTATCAGTAGTCTTCAAGGCATATCCCATATCTTACTGATGACTTAAGGGTTTTTTCTTGCAGTATCCTTTATTCCTGTATGACTAATGAGCTATAGCACTTGATAGAGTTGGGTGACTCAGGTGAAGTTTATCCTTGCTTTTAGCAGGAAAACATACCATGAAGAAAGTATATTTATGAAAGATCATATTAGATTTGTATTCAACAGTTGTGTTCACTGGATCAACAAATACTGTGAAACTTCCTGAAAGATTTTTGAAACATTAAGCTGCTTCTTTAGGTTTTGATTTTGCTTCAATGAAAGATCTTTATATTTGGTATATGGAACTAGTACAATAGTACTCTTTCTGATAGAGTCCATCATAAGTTGAAAATACATTCAATGCACCTAACTTTCTGAACTTCATACTTAGCAGCTAGTACACTGTAGAATTTTGGTTGTTCACTTCAAAAAAACTCCCCAAAAAACTGTTTGGTATGGCTAACTGGTAGCTGTGGCTTGCTGCCACTGCTCAGCAGACAGAGTATTCTGCAATAAATCAACAGCCCTGGAAAAGACTGAAAGTTCAGTTTCTTTTTTTTTTTTTTTCGGTACTGGGGATTGAACTCAGAGGCATTCTACCTCCGAGCTCTACCCCCAGCCCTATTTTTTATTCTTTATTTTGAAACCGAGTCTCACTAAGTTGCGGAGTGCCTCACTAGGTAGCTGAGGCTGGCCGCGAACCCGGATCCTCCGGTCTCAGCCTCCCGAATGCTGGGATTACAAGCGTGCG
>PVLC010041543.1:0-13336 GCA_004027655.1 Graphiurus murinus | reverse complement strand
ATGAGCGAAGCGAATTTTGTGTGAAGGAAACAACTACTCAAACCCTGCCAGCAAAAAAACTAGCTTACTCTTTTATATCTTCTTCAACTTTACCTAATAAAGCAAAGTCAATTTCTTTAAAGTCAACATTAACTTTATCAACTCTAATTCTAACAACATCACCTATTCTAAACATCTTCTTAGTTCTTTCACCTAAAATAGTGAAACTATTCTCATCAAAGATATAATAATCATCATTCATATCAGCAAGTCTAACTAAACCTTCAACAGTATTATCAAGTTCTATAAACATACCAAAAGAAGTTACACTAGAAACAATACCGATAAACTCTTCTCCAACTTTATCTTCCATATATCTAGCTTTATAAATATCCTTAACATCTCTTTCAGCAAGTTCAGCTTCTCTTTCTCTTTCTGAAGATTGAGTTGAAGCATAATCAACTATTTGAGCTAACTGATCTTGTCTTTTTTGACTTATCTTTCCGTTTAAGAATTCTTTTATAATTCTATGAATTTGTAAGTCTGGATATCTTCTTATTGGAGAAGTGAAGTGAGAATAATATTGTGCTGCTAATCCAAAGTGACCTATACACTCTGGAGAATATCTAGCTTGTTTTAAAGAACGAAGCATAATAGTACTTATAGCTTTCTCCTCAGTAGTTCCATGTATACTTTCTATAATTTTTTGTAATTCCTTAGGATGAACACTTTCTAAATCGCCTTTTATAACATATCCAAAAGTAGATATAAACTTATTTAAAGTTTCTATCTTTTCATGTGCTGGAGTTTCATGAACTCTATAAACAAAAGGCATATTTAACCAGAAGAAATGCTCTGCAACAGTTTCATTTGCAACTAGCATAAACTCTTCTATTATCTTATTAGATATTCTCCTTTCATATTGAGTTATATCTACAACATCTCCATCACCATTTAATATTATCTTGGCTTCTGGGAAATCAAAATTTATAGCTCCACGCTTTTCTCTTCTTTGCATTAATATTCTTGCTAATTTCTCAGCATTGTAAAAATCATCTACCACTTTAGCAAATGTGTTTTTAAGCTTTTCATCATCTTTTTCAAGAATATCAGAAACCTCTGTATAAGTCATTCTAGCTTTAGAGTTTATTACAGTTTCTTTTATATCGTGTTTTATAACTTCACCTTTACTATCTATCTCCATAAATACAGATAAAGTAAGCTTATCTTCAAATGGATTTAAACTACATACTCCATTAGATAAATTCTTAGGTAACATAGGTATAACCTTATCAACTAAGTACACAGAAGTAGCTCTTTTTAAAGCTTCTTTATCTAACTTGCTTTTTTCTTTTACATAATGAGTAACATCAGCTATATGAACTCCCAGTTTATAATTTCCATTATCTAAAACTTCTATAGAAACAGCGTCGTCTAAATCTTTAGCATCTTCACCATCTATAGTAAATATATTCATATCTCTTATATCTAATCTTCTATCTATTTCTTCTTTAGGTATTTCAACAGCTACCTTTTCAGCTTCATCTAATACCTTCTTAGGGAATTCTTCAGGTAATCCATGTTCTCTTATTACAGATGCTATCTCAACATATCTATCACCTTTTTGCCCTAAAACTTCTATTATTTTTCCTTCTGGTTTTCTATCTTCCATTGGCCATTTTGTTATTCTACAAACAACCTTGTCATTTCTTTTTGCACCATTGAAAAATTTCTTAGGAATAAATATATCCTTATTAAATTTCTTATTATCAGGTACAACAAACCCGAAGTTTTTACTATCTTGGAAAGTTCCTACTACATCAGTTATAGCTCTTTCAACTACTTTTATTATTTTACCCTCTGCTCTTTTTTCATCTGTTGCTGGTGTTATTATTTCTGCAATAACTCTATCGTTATGCATAGCTCCATTTAGATTATCAGCTGGTATAAATAAATCTTGAGTATATTCTTCATCAGATTCTACAAATCCAAATCCCTTCTTATGAGACACTAGCTTACCTACAAAAAGACCCATATGACTTGGAGATGTATATTTACCTTTTTTAGTAAGTATTAAATACCCATCTTCTACTAATTCATCTAAAAAATTGTAAAACATAGGCATTTCTGTATGATGTATATCAAATATTATTGCTAACTCTTCTTTTTTTAGAGGATTGTAGGCTGCTTCTGATACCAGTCCTAACAATTTTTGTTTTAATTCTTCACCCATTCTGTTTCCTCCTCACTTTTATTATTGTTTAATTTATTCTATGCGCTTATCAAATATTTTTCCCATTTTATTTATTTAAATTACACAGATATTAACTATTTCTAAATTATATCATTAATTGGTTTATTTGGTAAATTTTTGTTCTATATAAAAAAACAATTACGAATCTCGTAATTGTCATCTTATTTTTTAACTATTTTCTATTATTTAATAATAACTAAAGCTAGTGCATTTAAGAAAAATAATACTGCTGATATCTTAGTTACTCTTCCTAAAAATGCTTCTTTTCCTTTTGGTTTAAAATAGCTTTGAGTTCCTTCTCCACCAAACTCAGTAGGTACAGCACTTTTACTATCTTGAGGTAATATGCTAGCTACTAAAATGATAGATAAAACTATCTGTAATCCCATTAAAACATTAGCCATGTTTATCCTCCTACATTTATAATCTCTAATTATAACATAAGTTTAGTGTAGCACATAAACATGCTACATTCAAGTTATAAAGCCAACCTTGTTTATATTATTGTACTTAAAATCAATGTTTATACTATTGTTATTATACCCATTATACTTTATGATTAAATTGTTTTGTTATAAATTTGAAAAGAGCCTTAGTAAACTAAGACTCTTTTTTAGCATTTATTTATTTGGGATTATTTCTTTAAGTTGTAGAAAGATTTTAATCCACAGTATCTAGCAGACTCACCTATCATTTCTTCTATTCTTAATAATTGGTTGTATTTAGCAACTCTATCAGTTCTTGATGGAGCACCAGTTTTTATTTGACCAGCATTTACTGCTACTGCTAAGTCAGCTATTGTTGTATCTTCAGTTTCACCTGATCTATGAGATATAACTGCAGTGTATCCAGCTCTCTTTGCCATTTCTATAGCATCTAAAGTTTCAGTTAAAGTTCCTATTTGGTTAACTTTTACTAATATAGAGTTAGCAACACCAGCTTCTATTCCTCTTTCTAATCTTTCAGTATTAGTAACAAATAAGTCGTCTCCAACTAATTGTAATTTGTTTCCTAATCTTTCAGTTAATACTTTCCATCCATCCCAGTCTTCTTCATCTAATCCATCTTCTATAGTTATTATTGGGAAGTTGTTAGCCCAGTCTTCGTATAATTCAACCATTTGCTCTGAAGTTAATTCTTTTCCTTCTCCAGCTAAAACGTATTTTTTAGTTTCTTTGTTGTACATTTCTGTAGCAGCAACGTCAAGACCTAACATAACGTCTTGTCCTGGCTCGTATCCAGCTTTCTTTATAGCTTCAACTATTAATTCTAAAGCAGCTCTGTTTGAATCTAAGTTTGGAGCGAATCCTCCCTCGTCACCAACACCACAAGCTAATCCTTTTTCACCTAAAACTTTCTTTAAAGAGTGGAATACTTCTGCACCCATTCTTAATCCTTCTCTGAAAGACTTAGCTCCTACTGGTAATATCATAAACTCTTGTACGTCTACGTTGTTATCAGCATGCTCTCCACCATTTAATATGTTCATCATTGGAACTGGTAATTGTTTAGCATTTACTCCACCTAAGTATTGGAATAAAGGTAAGCCAACTTCTTCAGCAGCAGCTCTAGCTACAGCCATAGAAACACCTAGTATAGCGTTCGCTCCTAATTTTCCTTTGTTTGGAGTTCCATCTAATTCTATTAATAATCCATCTATTCCAGGTTGGTCAGTTGCATCCATACCTTCTAATTCAGGTGCTATTATTTCGTTTACATTATCAACTGCTTTTTCAACACCTTTTCCTAAGAATCTATCTTTATCTCCATCTCTTAATTCAACAGCTTCGAATGCTCCTGTTGATGCTCCTGATGGAACTATTGCTCTTCCTGTTGCTCCACTTTCTAATACTACTTCAACCTCTACAGTTGGGTTCCCTCTTGAATCTAATACTTCTCTAGCGTATACTAAATCGATTAATGACATATTTATGTCTCCTTTCAAGTTATAAGTTTTAAGTATATCTCTATATTACATTATATATTTTGTAAAATACAGTTATTTATTGGTAAAATTTTCAATATTGAAATTATTTTTCTATTATTGAAGTTCCAGTCATTTCTTCTGGTTTTTCAAGTTCCATTATATCTAAAACTGTTGGTGCTATATCAGATAATCTTCCATCTTTTCTAAGTTTAGCTGATTTAAGATTTTCTCCTACTACCATAAATGGTACTGGATTAGTTGAGTGAGCAGTTACAGTAGTTTTAGTTTCAGGATCTTGCATAAGTTCTGCATTTCCATGGTCTGCAGTTATTAAAGCTACTCCACCCTTTTCTAATATTTTATCTGTAACTTTTCCAACACATTTATCTACTTCTTCAACAGCTTTAACTGCTGCTTCTATAACTCCAGTATGTCCTACCATGTCTGGGTTAGCATAGTTAAGTACTATAAAGTCATATTTATCTTCATCTATAGCTTTTAACATTTTTTCAGTTAATTCATCAGCACTCATCTCTGGTTGAAGGTCATATGTAGCAACCTTTGGAGATGGAACTAACAATCTATCTTCACCTTTATTTGGTTCTTCTACTCCACCATTAAAGAAGAAAGTAACATGAGCGTATTTTTCTGTTTCAGCTGCTCTTAATTGAGTTTTACCGTTTTTAGCTAAATACTCTCCTAATGTATTTACTAAGCTTTGTGGTTTAAATGCTACATGAACATTTTTTATAGTTATGTCATATGTAGTCAAGCAAACAAAGTAAGTTTTCATACATGGTCTTTCAAATCCAACAAATTCATCACATACTAATGCTCTAGTTATTTGTCTTGCTCTATCTGGTCTAAAGTTTCCAAATATTATAGAGTCATTTTCTTTTATAAGTCCTACTGGTTTGTCATTTTCAACAATTACAGTTGGCATTACGAATTCATCAGTTTTTCCATCGGCATAAGCTTTTTCTATCGCTTCTTTTGCAGAAGTCGCAGTTTCACCTTTACCATCTACCATAGCTTCATAAGCTAATTGTATTCTTTCCCATCTTTTATCTCTATCCATAGCATAGTATCTACCTGATACTGATGCAAATTTACCCACACCTACTTCTTTCATGTAGTTTTCTACATCTTCGATATAAGTTAAAGCACTTTTTGGTTCAGTGTCTCTACCATCTGTAAATGCATGAACATATACATTTTCTACACCATTTTCTTTAGCCATTTTTATTAAGGCTTTTAAATGATCTATGTGTGAGTGAACTCCACCATCAGATAATAATCCCATTAAATGAAGTGAATGTTCTTTTCCATTTTTCATAGCTTCTAGTAAAACTTCATTTTTAAATAATTCACCATCTTCGATAGCTTTACTAACTCTAGTTAAATCTTGATATACTATTCTTCCTGCACCGATGTTAGTGTGTCCTACTTCTGAGTTACCCATTTGTCCATCTGGAAGACCTACGTCAAGTCCACTAGCTTTTATTAAGGTATGAGGGTAGTTATCATGTAGTTTATCTAAATTAGGAGTATTTGCACTTGCTACTGCATTTCCTATCTTTATATCACTACACCCAAAACCATCCATTATTATTAGTGCTACTGGTTTTTTCATGTTTTCACTCCTTAGAAATTAACAAGTTCTACAAAGTCAGCAGGTTTTAAACTAGCTCCACCAACTAAAGCTCCATCTATATCAGTTTGATTCATTATTTCAGATACATTGTTAGGCTTAACACTTCCACCATATTGTATTCTTACTTCTTCTGAAATTTCTTCTCCGTATAATCCTTTAACTACTTCTCTAACATATGCTATTACATCGTTAGCTTGTTCTGCAGTTGCAGTTTTTCCAGTTCCTATAGCCCATATTGGCTCATATGCTATAACAACTTTTTTCATGTCATCTTTAGATACATTCTCTAAAGCTTTTTCAACTTGTAATCTACATTTATCTTTAGTTTTATCTGCTTCTCTTTCTTCTAAAGTTTCACCTATACATAATATTGGGTCTATTCCAGCTTCTAAAGCTTTTAATACTTTTTTATTTACTGTTTCATTAGTTTCATTAAAGTATTGTCTTCTTTCAGAGTGTCCAAGCACTACGTAATCTATATTTAATTCATTTAACATAGGCGCAGATACTTCTCCTGTGAATGCTCCATTATCTGCATAGTGCATATTTTGAGCACCTATTTTTATATCAGTTCCTTTTGTAGCTTCTTTTAAATCTTTTAATAAAGTAAAAGGAGCACATATAACCGCCTCCACATCTGTGTTGTTTACTTTTCCTTTTATTTCTTCAACAAACTCTACAGCTTCAGCTATAGTTTTGTGCATTTTCCAGTTTCCTGCTATTATAGGTTTTCTCATTTTTATTTCCTCCATTACTATAAACATAGTACTTTTTTCGCACTATGACAGTTGTGGTAGTTTTCTAACTATCATAGTGCATATATTTAAAATTATTGGTAACTATAAAATCTTTTTATTTGTTATCTAATGCTACTATACCTGGTAATTCTTTACCTTCTAAGAATTCAAGAGAAGCTCCTCCTCCAGTTGAAACGTGAGTCATCTTATCTCCAAATCCTAATTGGTTAACAGCTGCAGCAGAGTCTCCTCCACCTATTACAGTTGTAGCATCAGTTAATTGTGCCATAGCTTTAGCAACAGCTAGTGTTCCATTTGCAAAGTTTTCAAATTCGAAAACTCCCATTGGTCCATTCCATACTATTGTTTTAGAATCATTTACTGTGTTTACATATTCTTCTATTGTTTTAGGCCCTATATCAAGTCCCATATATCCTGATGGTATATTTGCGTCTTCAGTTATAACTGGCTTAACATCTGCAAATTTATCAGCTACAGCATTATCTATTGGTAATAATAATTTAACCCCTTTAGCTTTTGCTTTTTCCATCATTTCTTTAGCGTATTCAACTTTATCTTCTTCTACTAAAGAAGTTCCTATTTCATAACCTTGAGCTTTTAAGAATGTATAAGCCATTCCTCCACCTATTATTAGGTTATCTACTTTTTCTAATAATTCATTTATAACAGCTATCTTATCAGAAACTTTAGCTCCTCCTAATATAGCAGTGAAAGGTCTTACAGGATTAGCTACTGCTTCTCCTAAGAATTTTAACTCTTTTTGAATTAAGTATCCACAAGCTCTTTCATCTAAAAATTCTCCAGCTCCAACTGTTGAACAGTGAGCTCTATGAGCAGTCCCGAATGCATCATTTACGAATATTTCAGCTAAAGAAGCTAACTCTTTAGAAAAGTTTTCTTCGTTTTTAGTCTCTTCTTTTCTATATCTAGTATTTTCAAGTAATACTACATCTCCGTTTTCCATCTTAGCTACAGCAGCCTTTGCATTTTCTCCTACAACGTTTTCGTCAGCTGCAAAAACAACTTCCTTACCTAACATTTCAGATAATCTTTTAGCTACAGGTGCTAAAGATAACTCTGGCTTAGCTTCACCTTTTGGCTTTCCTAAGTGTGAGCAAAGTATTACTTTTGCTCCTTTATTTACTAAGTACTTTATAGTAGGCATTGCTCCGTTTAATCTGTTTTCATCAGTTATAACCCCATCTTTTAAAGGTACGTTAAAGTCACATCTAACTAAAACTCTTTTACCACACACATTTATATCTTCTATTGTCTTTTTATTAAGCATTGACATGGTCCTATCTCCTCTCAAAACAGTTTTCACCGTTTAGTATATCATATTTCTATCTTTTCCCATAAAAGTATATCACATTCGTGAAAAATCCGCTTTATTTAACTTTATATATTGTTAAAAAAAGTCCAGAGCCCGTAGTATTAAACTACAAACCCGGACTTTTTTAAATCCTGTTATTTTTATTTAAATTACTTAGCTAAGTTAGCGAAGTATCCTAATGTTCTTATTAATTGAGAAGTGTAAGACATTTCATTGTCATACCAAGAAGTAACTTTAACTAATTGTTGTCCATCTACTTCCATAACTCTTGTTTGAGTTGCATCGAATAATGATCCAAACTCTATTCCTATTATATCTGTAGATACTAATGGCTCTTCAGTGTATCCGAAAGACTCATTAGATGCTTCTTTCATTGCAGCATTTAGTTCTTCTACAGTTACCTTTTTGTCTAATGTACAAACTAATTCAGTTAAAGAACCAGTTATAACTGGAACTCTTTGAGCTCCTCCGTCTAATTTACCTTTTAATTCTGGTATTACTAAACCTATAGCTTTTGCAGCTCCTGTAGTGTTAGGAACTATATTTGCAGCAGCAGCTCTAGCTCTTCTTAAATCTCCTTTAGCATGAGGACCATCTAAAGTATTTTGGTCATTAGTGTATGCATGTATAGTAGTCATAAATCCTTTTTGTAATCCGAATTTATCATTTAAAGTTTTAGCCATTGGTGCTAAACAGTTAGTTGTACAAGAAGCTCCTGATATAACTGTCTCGCTACCATCTAATATATCATGGTTAACGTTGTATACTACTGTTTTTAAATCTCCTGTTGCAGGTGCAGATATAACAACTTTCTTAGCTCCAGCTTCTAAATGAAGACCAGCTTTTTCTTGAGATGTGAAGAATCCAGTACATTCTAAAACTATATCAACATTTAATTCTTTCCAAGGTAAATCTGCTGGGTTTCTTTCAGCAGTAACTTTTATTTCTTGTCCGTTAACTACGAAAGCTCCTTCTTTAACTTCTATTTCACCATTGAATCTTCCTTGAGCTGAGTCATATTTAAATAAGTGAGCTAATGTTTTAGCATCTGTTAAGTCGTTTATTGCTACTACTTCGAACTTATCAGTTTGCTCCATTAATCTTCTTAATGCTAATCTACCTATTCTACCAAATCCATTAATTGCTACTTTAACCATTGTATTTGCCTCCCTAAAGTAAATGTGTGTATATTTTTCTAGCTTTAGCTAGTTATTAATTAATTTATTTCTAATATTTTGTAAGCACTTTCCTCATCTGTAACAATAACCATATTTTGATTTATTTTAGAAATTGCAGTAACTGCTTCAGCTTTACTTGAGCCTGCAAATATAGCTATATTATTTTTTACAGATTTAAAGGTTTCTAACTTTATTCCTACAGTATTTAGTTCACATACTATTTCACCGTTTTTATTGAAGTAATATCCAAAAGCTTCTCCTACAGCGCCTTTTGATAAAATTTCCTCAACTTGTGATTTTGGTAATTTTCTTCTTTTGGCCATTTCATCGGCTCTTCCTATACCAAATACAAGTATGTCTGTATTTACTATGTAGTTTAAAGTTTTATTTATCTCTGGTTCTAAACTAAGCGTTTTCATAGCTTCTGCACCTAGTTCATCTGGAACGTTAAGTAATTTATAGTGTGCTCCTAATTTTTTTCCTAAGATAGCTACAATATTATTTGATTGAGTTTCTACATCTTTTCCAACCCCACCTCTTGCAGGTACGATAGTTGTTTGATTGTATTTCTTATCGCTTTTTAAACTACTTGCAAATTCTAGCATGGTGCTTCCACCGGTTACCGAAACTACATTAGAATCTTTTAAAATACTTAAGAAGTATTCGGCTCCACTCTTTGCAACGTCTTTTAGTAAGCTTTCATTTTTCTCAAAGTTACCAGGAACTACTATAACTTTCTTTATTCCTAGTTTCTCCCTAACTCTTTGTTGTAGCTTAGAAAGACCCATTACATCATTCATAACATCTTTTAATTCATCTAAAAGTTCTGATCCTTCTTCTGTGACTGTCATCCCTGATCCAGCTACATTTATAAGATTTTGTTCTTTTAAGACTTCTGTTTCAGATCTTATTATTCTTTCGCTAATATCTAGCATATTTGATAGTGTACGTCTTCCTATTGGTTCGCTTAAAGATATTTGCCTTAGGATAGAATATCTTCTTTCCATAAGCTCTACCACTTGTGGAATTAATTTTTTTTGCATATCAATTAATTTATTCATCTAACCTTGCTCCTTCAATCTTAATCAATGTCTTAGGGACTTTTTTTGTCCCTTGTTTAATTTTTAGTCCCACAAGTTAATTTTATTTTATAGGAAATCCTTATTAATTTCAATAGTTTTTAAAATTTTTTTATATTTATTTTATTAGTATTCCCTTCTTTTGCTAGATGAAGGTATGTTTAATTCCTCTCTATACTTAGCTACAGTCCTTCTAGCAACTGATATTCCTTGTTCTTTCAAAATTTTCGACAAATGTTCATCACTTAACGGTTTTTTCTTATTTTCCCCTTTTATTGTTTCCTTTATAATCTTTTTTATACTAGTGCTTGATGTCATTTCGTCGCTTGTAGTTTCTATTGCACTACTGAAAAAATATTTAAATTCATATAGACCAAATGGAGTTAACATATATTTTCCATTAACACCTCTACTTACAGTCGATTCATGACAGTCTATAATTTGTGCAATATCTTTTAATTTTAATGGTTTTATAAACTGTGGGCCCTTGTTAAAAAACTCTTCTTGATATGAAACTATCGCTTGTGCAATTTTAAGTACAGTATGATTTCTACTTTGTATATTTTTTACTAAATTAGTAGCAGAATTAAGTTTATTTTTTATAAATTCTTTAGCTTCATTATCAGAAGATGAATTTTTAAGCACTTCTTTATAAAAATTATTAATTTTTAATAAATATGAATCCTTTTCGTTTATATACACAATAAATTCATTATCTATTTTTTCAACCATAACATCAGGTTGCACATATACTGGTCTTTCACTACAACACATTTTCCCTGGCTTTGGATCTAATTTTTTTATTTTATTAATTAAATTTATACATTTTTGCATTGATATTTTATGCTTTTTGCTTATTTCTTTGACCTTATTTAAAGCTATTAAATCTAAATCTTCTTCTATTATTGTTATAAGTTCTTCTTCATAAATACCTTGATTTTTCGCCTGAATTATTAAACATTCAGCTAAATTTCTTGCTCCAACCCCTATTGGATCTAGTTGTTGAATTATATTCAAACATTTTTCAAATGTAGTCACCTCTACATCTAATTCATCAATCATTCATTGTTCTGATACCCTTAAATATCCATCTTCATCTAAACTATCTATTATATAATTACAAACTTCTCTTTCTGAGTTTGGAATTTTATACAATCCAATTTGTAAACTTAAGTACTCATATAAATTTGTTTCTTCTTTTATAATATTTTCAAGATTTAATTCATTGTCTGGATTGTAGTTAACTTCTCTTTTATAACCATTATCCATATTTTTTATATAGGCTTCCCAATTTATTTCTTCTTTACGTTCAACATCTAATAGTGGATTTTCTTCTGATTCTTTTTTTATTACTTCTTCTAGCTCAATTTTATTCATATTAAGTATTGATAATGATTGCTTTAACTGTGTTGTCATAACTAATTTTTGAGATTGTGTCAGTTCCAACCTATTATTAAAGTTCATAAATTTTTCACCTCACTTTTTTTGTTTTTAAAATAAAAAAACCCTTCGCATGAGTATATTCTACCACTTGGTATAACACTTGTGCAAAAGGGTTTTACTTAAACATTTTTTACTTGTTCATTTTGTCTCTTATGGCTTTTAATTCTTCTTCATCAAATACATACTTAGAGTTACAGAATTGACATCCTATTTCTGCTTGCTTATCCTCTTCTATTATTTCAGTTAACTGTTCTTTACCTATTGATATTAAGACTCCTTCAACTCTTTCTTTTGAACATTCACATTCAAATCCAACTTCACACTTGTCTAGTATTTGAGGGTTTAGTCCATCAAGTACAATTTCAAGTATATCTTCAGGGGTTTTACCATCTTTTAGCATACTTGTTATAGATGCTAATTTAGCCACATTAGATTCTAATTTAGATATTGTTTCTTCAGATGCATCTGGCATTAATTGAACTATAAATCCACCTGCATATTCAACTTCATCTTCTTTAGTTAATACTCCTAATGCAACTACTGATGGAGTTTGTTCAGATACTGCAAAGTAATAGGTTAAATCTTGTGCAATCTCTCCACTTACTATCGGATATGAACCATTATATGGTTCTCTTAATCCTAAGTCTTTAGTTACTCTAACTGTACCTTCTGTTCCAACTGCTGCTGCAACATTTAATTTTCCATTAGGATAATCTTCAACTACAACATTTGGATTATCTACATATCCTTTTACTATACCTTTAGCATTTGCCGTTGCTAAGATATTTCCTATAGGACCTCCACCTTTTATTATAACTGTTATTTTATCTCCATCATTTTTCATCATAAGCCCCATCATAGATGTTGCTGTAAGTGTTCTTCCTAAAGCAGCAGTTGCTACTTTAGTAGTTTTATGAAACTCTCTAGCTTGCTCTACCATGTTTCTAGTAGTAGCAACAAAAGCTCTAACTTGACCGTCTCCAGCTGTAGCTCTTATTACATAATCCTTCATACGTATTCCTCCAATCAATTTAAACTAATTAATATCTATTTTCTACAAACAAAGAATATTCTTTCTGATTCTTCATTTGGTTTATTAAATGTAAAGTCTCCATATACTTTTATATTCCCAAATCCAGATTCTTGAAGCATCTCAATTACTTCTTCCTCTGTATAAGCTCTTTGTTGATGAACCTCTTCAAATTTATCATATCTATTGTCTTCACCTTTTATAAAGAATGCTAATTCCATTTCTAATAAATTCTCTTCATCATCAAAGTAGTTTTGCCATAGGTATGAAACATCATCTCTATTTTCTCCGTATATATTTCCACCTAATATATTAGCAAGTTTATAATATGAACTAATATCAAATATAAACACTCCATCTTCTTTTAAAAGTTCATATGTTGTGTCAAATACATTTTGTAAATCATCATCATAAGTAATGTAGTTAAACCCATCACATGCACATAAAACACAATCTAAACCTGTTATTTCAAAGTCTAGTTCAGCTATATCTTGTTGTAATAAAACTAATTCTATTCCTTGTTTTTCGGCTTTTTCCTTTGCTACACTTAGCATTTCTGCTGATATATCTATTCCAGCTATATCATATTCCTTTTTTGCTAAAGGTATTGTTACATTACCTGTTCCACATGCTAACTCAAGTATATTTTTAACCTTAGCACCTTCATTTTTTATTATATCTTCTATATATTTAACCCATTT
>PVLC010041542.1:0-13335 GCA_004027655.1 Graphiurus murinus | reverse complement strand
AAGGACCTGAAAAGTGTAGCTCCTAGCAGTCGGTGGTCAGCCACCAAGAAACTGTTTAAAATGTAAATAGTGAACCCTCTGATGAGGAGATTTTCAAGTATTGACATCCATTCAAATATGGGTTCATGATGTTAGGTTGAAATAACTTTTGAAATAAGTGTTCATGTAATTAAGTACACTAATTTTAAATAAGTGTATTGATTGGAAAGGAGAGAATTCCTGAATAATGTTGACTGTTAAAAGTTAATAGCATTAAATAAGTAAAACATGTTTTTCCATTCATATTGTACCTCTCCACTGAGATGAATTCCATGTGTTCCCTGGTTGTGTTTATAAATTTCAGGCTTATCAGTTAGATTTCCTTATTTTAATAAAATGACGGCAAAGTACACTGACTTCAATGTGACACTTCAGATCTTCTTTATAAAACAATAGGAAAACTTCTAAACTCTGAACTATAATGACTCAAGTTCATGAAAATCTGAGCTATTAAACTGAACGATTTTGTATGGGTAATGATAGCAGAAGTATGGAAATTATAGTATACTCAGCACCTTCATTAATATTCTCTTGTTAATTACATTTATCACTGAAAAGTTATTGCTATATCATATGTATGAATTAATCTCTCTCAATTTGAATATTTTTATAAATGGAACTTATTAAAATACAGTGCAAAGAGGTTCTGCTTGGAAGATAATAGCACTCAATTACAATGCAGATTGAGCATTCCTAATTCAAAAATCTGAAACCTAGAATGCTCTAAAATTTGAAACTTTTTGAATACTGACATTATGACACAAGTGGAAAATTCCACACCTGACCTCATTTGAATGGTAATTGTAAAACTGCAGGTACACTAAAATATTGTGCAAAGTTACCTTTTGGCTGTGTGTATAAGGTGTGTATTAAGCATAAATATAGTTTATGTTTAGACTTCAATCCTATCCCTCAAATGCCTCATTACATATATGCAAATACCCCCAAATCTGGAAAAAAAATGAAATCCAAAACACTTGTCTTAAGCATTTGTAATATGAGATGCTCAACCTGTATGAATGTAAGAGATTGAAAAACAAATACGTATAACAAGTTACTCTTTCAATTTCATAAAATACTTATATGAGAAAAGAATAAAATTTTCCCAGGACTCAGAGTAATTATATTTAACTTAGGATAGGATATATTAATTCGGATGTTGTCAAAGATGAATTTAAAAATCTGCATTTAACTGTGGGACTGTTAGGACGAACAGGGTTGAAATGTTCTAAGATCAATGAGTCATATCACACATAATTTGTGTTTTGCCACAATGTTACAAGTTTTATTCAACACTCAAAGGTTACAGCATGCAGGAACTTACCAGAACATTGTTTAATTAAAGTTGAGCTAAGTTCAGGATGCTGGGTAGCTTCTTTGCCAAAACCAATTAGCAATGAATGAACATCAAACAATATACTTCACACTAGCAGATCTAACAATTGAAGTTTAAAAAAACATGCTAGACAACATATAAATTCAAAAACTTAAAGCCCTTCAATTAATTAGCAAAAAAAAAAAATACAATAGAAACAAATAGGGAGTTAGGAATAAGAAGCTGAGTCCAGGAATAGAAAAAGATTCAGGAGTTGGTCCCGGTGCCATGCTGGTCAGAATTCACAGTGATCCTCGGTCAGCAAGAAAAGCTTACCTGAGTAGTATCCTCTCTGAGGACAGGAAGGAGAGAGAGGAAGAAGCATTCATTTCCAGAAGGGAACTGGGGTCCTCAGGTTTATTTGGCATGTTATAGTCAGACCATAAGAAATAGTCTGGAAATAGTTGCAATTTGTGACTGTGAAGGGCTAATTTTTATATGCTTTTATTGGTGCATTATAGTCTCACATCATAATGTAAATCACTTGGTGGCCCCTTCCTGTCTCCCCGTTCCCCCCCTTCCCAATACAGAGTACTGGGATTGACGTTGATATATTCACATATGTACACATAGTCGATGGTAGTATTTCCATTAATAAACCTCAGACTTCCCCCTCCCTTCCCCTTAGACCACCTCCCTGGCTCCAGTGAGGCTTCTCCTCCATTAACTGGAGTCCCTCTTGTATCCCAATTACTCCATAGCTTATGCATATTAGAGAAAACATATGCCCCTTCACTTTCTGTGACTGGCTAATCTCTCTTAACATAATATTCTCCAGGTCCTCCCATTTTCTTGCAAATGACATAATTGTATTCTTTATTGCTGAGTAGAAGTCCATTGTGTGTATTTCCCATAATTTTGGTAATTTTTTTTCTGACCAAAGATTTCTGAGTCTTCAATATGCTGTTGTTCTTGTGCTAATAGCTGTGTATGCTCTGTGAATTGTTCTTGTTTTATACTAGTATTTGCTAGGAGTCCTAACTAAATATAACTTTTGATGGCTTCTTAATTTTCAGTCTCCCATGAAGTCTAGAATGATGCTCTCGTACAGTTTTTCTATTCTGATGTGAACATAATTATTGTGTATTTTCAGAAGTTCAGTCTTGGTGTACATCATCCACCTTGCCTTAGTGTATTGTAAACTCCTTAGTTGAATCACAACTATATATCTACACAATATCTTAACTACAAAATATGAAATAGAATGGATATTGATGTTTTCTCTTTTGGAAATTTTGAGGTATTAATTTATTCGTTCATCAACCTGACCGTCATATAGTTATTAAATACATATTACATGCTAACATATATAGTGCATGTTTAAATTGATTCTATTTATCGTTTCTCTTCACTAATAGAACACTATCTTTTGCTTAGGATACACTCATCTCATTACTCAAATATCAGTGCTTATCTCTCTTCCTATTACAATCAATCTTTTTCTCAACACTGGTTAATTTATCAATTAAGGTAGGAAGAAATTATTATTCTTTTATAAGCAGAAGAGTTAAGTGGCTTACTTGGTAATGTTATGACGGAGTTAGGATTCAATAGAAGTCTCTCGTCCACACTTTGTATTCCTTCTTATCCACAGAAATAATAGTTTCCATCTAAAGGATAGTTATTAACTCCTCAAGGATAATTACTGCGTGTGATGGCACTACCAAGGTAATTAGTTGCCCTTAAATATCCATGGTGATTCATTTAACAAGAAAGTGGATTACACACCTTTTCTCTATTGTCTTAATTTTTGTATTCAAATATTGAATAAAATAGCATAATTGAAGTCATGTAATACTTTTTACATACATATTCTATGGCAGTTCTTTATGTTATTTCTGTATCTCAGAAGAAAAGTCCCAAGACAGTTTTTTTACTCATTGTGCACCTACTGTGTGTCAGTTGTCCTTGATATTCTAAGGATATAGAAATTGAAAAACAGATGAAAGCCGTGATTTCTATATGGCTTGCAACAAAGTCCTGCATCAAGACAGTGACCTAGCTAGCACTTAAAACGGGCTTCTTTGACCTTAAGGTCAACTTCCTTCCCTTTGCCTTGAACCTTTTCTTGATTAAGGTCCTAAATGTTTCCTACAAAAGAGAAAGCTAGGGTCCTAAATACAGCCTTGTGTCACAAATGGTAACAGTGCTGTGAAAAAGGTTCTAAGATGTGAATACTTGTTGAGAAAGAATAGGCTGTGTGAGCACTTTAAAAAAATTGTTTTTTTGTAGTCCTAGGGACTGAACATAGGGGCATTATACCTCCAAATCAAACCCCCAACCCCCTTTTTATTTTTATTTTGAATAAAGTCTTGCTAGGTTGCTGAGATTGGCTTTGAACCTGCAACCTTCCTGTCTCAGCCTCCCAAGTATTGGGATTACAAGTGTAGACCACTGTGGCTAGCTAATTGAGCAGTTTTAAAAGTCAACACATTTCTATTTTAAACAAACTAGAATATAGACAAACTCTAATTCCTAAGCCTCAATCCCTTTTGCATTGTTATGCAATTTCCCCCAATTGTTTTGAGAATAACTAGGATTTCTGTACCAAAGATTAATTTTGCTGGACTTGAGAATCATTCTGTGAGGTCATTCTCTAAAAGTGAATCTCAGGATGGACCTTGATTCCAGTTCAAGAGAATACAGCACAATTGACAGGATACATAGCCATTCAGTACTCTGAATTCCATTACAATGTGAGTGAAGTCAGAATGGTACCAGAAAGATGATGGGTATCATTATACATTCTTAATTTCTTCCTTTCTACCCATAGAAAACTTCACTAACCCTTTTGTGTATAAGATAATAATAATTTTGTGTAATAAGATGATAAGAAGATTTGTACCCCCAAATATACTATAATTCCTAGAACCTGGAATTATGGTATGTGATGTGGAAAAAGTGACATTACAGCTGGGTGTGGTGGCGCACGCTTGTAATCCCAGCATTCGGGAGGCTGAGACCGGAGGATCCAGGTTCGCGGCCAGCCTCAGCTACCTAGTAAGGCACTCTGCAACTTAGTGAGACTCGGTTTCAAAATAAAGAATAAAAAATAGGGCTGGGGATCTGGGGGTATAGCTCGGAGGTAGAATGCCCCTGAGTTCCATCCCCAGTACCGCAAAAAAAAAAAAAAAAAATTGACATTACAGATATAATGAAGATTATGGATCTAGATTATCTAGAAAGCCCTAATTCAGTCGTGTGAGTCCTTCAAAGTAGAGAATTTTCTCTGGCTTTGATTAGAGAGATGCAATGGAAAAGAAAAGGCAAACATGGAAGAAAAGAAAAGAAACCAGAGAGACTCCAAGCATATGACATTCTGACATGCATTGGTGGCTCTAAGATATGGGGACCTCATACAAGGATAGGGAATAGGCCCCTAGGAAATAATAGTGGCCTCCTTACCTGCTAGCCAACTGAGAAACAGATGCCTCTGTCCTATAGCCACAAGGGAATAACACATTCTGACAAACCCTGGATGAACTTGGAAGTGGCTTGTTCTCCAGAACCTCCAGTAAAGAATGTAATCCTGACCAGGCATGGTAGCCCATAAGTGTAATCTCAGTACATGGAAGGCTGAGATAGGACGATTGCAACTTTGAGGCTGCCCTCTGCAATTCGATGAGGCCATCAGAAATTTGGTGAGACCCTGTTTTAAAATAAAAAATAAAATGGGGCTACTGGTTTAGCTCAGAGGAAGGATGTTCCTGAGTTCAATTTCCAGTACCACAAGAAAGAAAAAAGAATGTAACACTGACAAAACATTGTTTTCAGCTTAGTGAGACTCTTGGAAGACTTCTAACTTAAAGAACTATGAGATAATAAATGAGTATGCATTCAGTTGCTATTTATTAATGTAGCAATAGAAAACTAAAACACCACCTCTGAGGATATTTCATGTCCCTTTCTTTTAGTCTACGCTTTTGAGCCATTTTATTCTTGTGTCCTATTCTTGGCTATACCCCTTTTTTGATTGAGGTCACACTGATTCATTTTTTCTCACGCCAATCTGTGGCTTGGGTTATTTCCTCCAGTTCCTTCTTTGCCGCATATGTGCAACTGGTATCAAGCTACCTGTACTCTGATGCTCCAGGATTGTGTTCCAGGATTCAAACTAAATTTTGGTTTGCATTCATGGAGATTTTTTTCCCCGATTTTCAGAAACCTATTTTTCCCTCACATCTGTCAACCTCACCATACTTGTGTGAAGCAAATGCATAAAACTTCCCTTTACCTACCTTGCCTCCTCAGACTCTGCTTCTGAAGGGTTCAAGTCATGCATATTTATTTTAGTTACCAACTACTCCAAACTAGGACCATAGTTCTAAATGAGTGCACTTGTAAAAAGGTACTGGAAGTAGACTTCTAAAAAAAAGATATGGAGAGAAGGGAGAGAGATAGATAAATATCTAGAAAACATCAAAACACATTTCACTTTTTATTTTGTTTTTTTTTTCATATTAACATATAATTGTATACCTTTGACTACAGTACTCATTATTTAATATGGTAGCAAAAGAATGATACTTTTATTATGAGGCTGGTACAAAGATTTTTGGAGTAGGTGAGTGGTTAGACTTGTAAGAATTACTATATTAGCTGGGTGTCATGGTGAATACTTATAATCCCATGACTCAGGAGGCTGAGAGAGGAGGATCACAGATTCAAGGCCAGCTTCAACCTCAGCAACTTAGTAATACTCTCAGCAACTTAGTGAGACCCTATTTCAAAATATAAAGTAAGAAAAGGCTGGAGGTATAGCTTGGAGGAAGAATGCTCCTGAGTTAAATCCCCAACACCACTACCAACAAAAAAAATGTATATTTATTATTATTTATTGGCAAATGACCAGGTTCCTGCTCAATTGGAACACCATTGCATTTGCATTTGCAAAAATATGGAAAATTAAGTTTGAGACCTTGGAGTAATATGTCAATTTATGTTGCCAGCAACCTCTAGCAGTTAAGAAGGATCTCTTGATCTCTGGAGACATGCATGTCAATTTATCAACTGTATGTATTTGGATTGTGTTAGGATGCATATTACCAAAAAGGACTAATATCATAGTGTTTTGAGTTACATATAAATTTCTTTCTTCATGAAAAGAGTTAAGATATAGACATTGGGACTGATATGGTGGCATTATGGTCACCAGACACAAAAGTTGTTTTTTGCTTGCTTGTTTATTTGTTTGTTGTTTCCAATTACTGTTTCATTATACTATTCTGTAGCTTCCAACCTAATATCATCCCATGGCTTAAAGAAATATGGCTCCAGTATCACAAATGCATATAAGTCAAAAGGAAGGATGTAGAGTGGGTAGGGAACAGAAAATGACACTCTTCTCAGGTCATTTTCTTCTAAAATGTCATTATTGAGGTTCTGTAAAATATTCCATTTCAGTATCATTAGCCAGATGCTACTTGATAAATTTGGCTAGTGAATGGAAATGGATGCCATATTAATCATCTCAGCTAGGTAAAATGGAAACCTCAGTGAAGTATGTGTTCAGTTTTATGGAAGAAGGAAGAGAAAAGATATTGAAGGACAACTATCGTTTTTCTGCTTTATTCTCATTTAAAGATTTCTACAAAATAAAACTGTCACCATATCTTCATGATATCCAATTTAGAGTGTGACACTGATTTTGCAATGACATATAAGTTGAACTCATTTAGAGTCCATGCAAGAAGAAAATGCGAGCTGTAATGGACTTTATAGTTTTTCATTTTTCATTGTAAGCATGCTCCTGAATTTCCTGGAAGTACTATCCATTCTTAATTTAAAGACCATTTAGATTTGATTGGTTGTTACTCCCCATTACCTCTGCAAGTCTGGGTTGCCTTAAGATAATCATCTAATTTCCTACATTGTCTATGAACACGCAACCCAATCCAGTCCAGGGAGAATTAGGCTCCAGATTTCATTTGACACCCAGTTCCTCTTCTTACCAAGCCTGCATCTGGGAGATTGCTGCTCTAAATGTTTCTGGAAATGATTCTGAGTTCTCAAAGGGAGAACCTATGAATGGGGTCAGTTCATAAACTCTTTTAACAGGTGAAACCTGATCTTTAGGGGTCTTGTATAAATTCCAAATAATTCATTTTACTGAAATAATCTGCATTGAGTCTTTTTTCCTTTTACAATCTAATGAGTCTTTATTGTCATGGAAAAAACCTCATAATCAATTATTAATATATCAGCCTCCATGCATTTCATGTTTACATATCTTCTTTGAATAATATCCAATCATACATGAAGGTAGATGAAGCATTCAGAAATTTAACGAGTGAGAAAACTGAGGTCTGGGGAGACTTGGTCTCTTGACTTTTGATAAAGTCAAGTCTAGGTTTATAAGCACCAATTGAGTGTTGTTGTAAGAGAAAGAAATAACTTAGACTATAACTGTGACTGTGTTAATGTGTTTTTGTATCCAGGCTGTAGGAAGGCGTGTGTCAGTGGGTTCAATAAACAACAGGTAATGAAAATGTCTTTGCCAAGACATTTTTTAGAGGAAACAATTTTTCCTGGATTATGTTATAGCATACTTAGTCACTCCTCTTTACCATTCTTCATTCTCTGACTTCTACTCTTTGTTCAAAACTTACAATTTATTTTGGTATTGTTTATGGTTAAAACATAGATCATCAGGATAATTTGAACTTAAGAGGTAGTACCTCTATCCAGTTGCTCTCTTTCCAACTCAACACAACAATAAATTTAAACACTTTCATATCTTTTTTTATGTCTGGAAATGGAACATTTTTCCTAGACTACATAAGTCATAGAAGATTAAAATATTTATAAGCTAGTCTTTGTTTCTGCTATAAGATAGTTTTTAGAAGCACTATTAGATGTGAATCATTATTTCATATATCTTTCACTATCTTTCATGTTGTCTGTCCCCACTAGACGAAGCTATGGTTTTTTAGGTTACCCCTAGGGTAGCATTTTCATTAAATGCATTTGGAGAAAAAGAAGTGACATTTGGATTTTTTAAATAGACATTTGAAGTTCATAATAAAACACAATAGTTGTTAGAGAAAAGCATTGAATTTTAAAAGTTGCCTTTCTGTGCACTCATGTTCAAGGTCTTGTCCACTACACAGAAAGGATGTACACAAAATTATACAGTAAGAAAATACAGGAAGAGGTATAAAAGACAAAAAAGAAGGAGATAATTATCTTATTTATGTTCCCAGCAAAAAAAAAAAAAAAAAATACACACCTTTCTCCCAAGGAGTTTAGTGATGTGGGAACAGAGGGCATCTGTGCTCTGTGTCCAAGAGGAGAGTCCGAGAATATAGCAAGATTGTAGAACCACAACTAGAAAATAAAAAGGAGTTGTATGGTGTTTTTAAATAGAGGCTCCAAGACAGCTCCAAGCTTGGTGTCTACCTGAGATGAAAGTAGCTCTCCTAAGCTCTTAGAAGAATCATAAATAGCAAGGGAGAGCTGCAATCTTCCCAGGTAATATCCTGTAAGAAACAGTTGACTAAAATTCAGTTAAACAAAAGATCTGGATTTAGTTCTTATTTAGTTTTTATTATTTTTCTGTGTTGTCCTATTGTTTGGGGGTTGAGGATACATTTTCCTGGAGAACTTGTGTTTGCTTCTGCCTGAGACCTTGTAGCAATACCTGTATCCCCATGATTGGGATCAATTTAGTGACTGCTCCATTCAACCCTGTTTTATTCCTTTTGTCTCTGAATCCCACTGATTTTGGTCTTCATCTTTTTTTGTTCTTACCACATCGCTACATCAAAGACATTTAGTATAAAATAATGAATTCAGGATCTTGACTTTTTGACCACAACCTCTTGATCATATGGCCAACAGACATTCTCCTCCATAACAGTAAGTATTCACTCTTAAACTCTCTCCTTAACAATTCTGCTTTCTTACCTTACTTTCTTCTCTCTGTAGTTTAAACTCTGTGGTCCATCATTTAATTTTTCTCTTATTTATAATTTAAACGTGTTATTAATTTCTTTATACCCAAATAGAAAAGCCCCACACATGAACAAATTCAACTATATTTTTTTGTTTCTAGAACACATCAGATATTGCCAGGCAGAGTGACACATGCCTGTAATCCCAGTACTTGGAGACTGAGATAGGAGGATTGTGGGTACTTGGGCTAGTCTCATTAACTTAATGAGACTCTTAGCAACTTAGTGAGACCCTGTTTCAAAATAAAAATTTGTATAGCTCAGAGGTAGAATGCCCCTGGGTTCAATCCTCAGTACCCAAAACAAAACAAAACTATCAACCATCAAATGTTGTAATCTGCAAAGAAATTCACTCAGATTCAGAGACAGGTTCTAATATAATCTAGAGATCAATTTTTACCTTTTTTTTTTTCTGCCTTTTCCACCACAACTGCCTGTTTTTTTCTAGTTATGTATCCCTGTATATTCTAAACCTGTTATTCTTTCTGCAAACTTTTGATCAAATCAATACCATTTTCTTATCTTTCTTCATCAGAAAACAAATCCTTATCCCCCACCACAGGGAAAATAACAGTCACCAAGTCAAACACAGCCCATAAATTTTCAACACAGTGGGCATGTATACCATCTTTTTCACCTCTTTATCTGGTTATGTCAGAAGAGATGTTTCCCCCTTTTCTCTAAGGGCAATGATCTCAAACATGTAACATCATTTTCTAGCCCTCCCTAAAATACTCCTCAATATCTTACTTTGTGAATTTTTATTTCAAGGCCTCCATCTTCTCTTCTCTTCTCTTCTCTTCTCTTCTCTTCTCTTCTCTTCTCTTCTCTTCTCTTCTCTTCTCTTCTCTTCTCTTCCCTTCCCTTCCCTTCCCTTCCCTTCCCTTCCTCTCTCTCTCTCTCTCTCTCTCTCTCCCTCTCTCTCTCTCTCTCTCTCTCTCTCTCCCTCTCTCCCTCTCTCCCTCTCTCCCTCTCTCCCTTCCTCCCTCCCTCCCTCTCATTACTAGTTCTGTTTTCATTAGACACAAGAATAACTTAGTAAGCTCCTGAGAGTAGGAACCATTTGTGCTTTGTTTTTGCTATGACCCAGCAGATAATATAATCCTTGGCCCAAAGTTGATGCTCAATAGCTATTTTGTAAAGGAATATGCAGATAGCATTAATACATGAAAATAAGAGAACTAAACCTTCCTGAATGCTAAGTCACACTGCGGTAGTCTTTTCTAAAACTCCTATAACATAGAATAAAAAATTCATCTAGACAAGAAGGTATCAGAAATACACTGTGATGCCCATTTTAATACAAAGCATTACTCTCTACTTCTATCCACTGTAGTAATAATGACAGCTGAAAGCTTTATGCTATGAATTCTTTACCATACTTTCTGTCTTATGAGCAAGATATTGGAGAATGTAGTCTTATTTTCTTTGGCCCTGAGATTTTCCTCTGCTAACTAGAAAGCATTGCCTCCCAGGACGTAATTAGGAATGAAAGTAGAGTGCACAGCTGCAAGGAGACACTGAGTTGGTTAGCCACTCTGCAAGTGCCCTTCTCTCTCCTTCCCTGCCAGGCTGCTCCAGCTCTCAGGCCATCTGTAGTGCTGCGGCAAGATCAGCTTAATAAACCAGAATTACTATGAAAGTTTTGCATTAAAATGTGAGCATTTATCTTAGCCTGGGGAGCCAAGCTTTCTGCATGGTATAAAAGGATCCCAAGATACAGAAAAGAAAGGCCTTTTTAAAATAATCCATTCAATTTTTTCAAGGTTCACTGATTATTTGCTTTTTCCACCCAAGGTCAATCTGCTAATTTTTCTACACACACTTAAAAGTGCCCTGCACTGGCAAAATATTGGCAGTAAATTCAAAACCAAACAGCAACAACAACAACAAAAAACACGAACCGAAATAAGGAAGAACCTAGTGAAAGTCAGAAAAAATATCCATCTAGTTTTTGGTATCTCTAAAGTAATTTGGAAATCAAATGTTTCTAAAAATAAATCTAGGAAATGAAACCTTAAATAAAATGTTTTGCAAAGAATGTTCAGGTCGGAGGCTGTAGCTGCATGGTAGGGCACCTGCCTGGGCATGTGAGGCCCGGAGTTCTATCTTTAGCTCTGAAAAAAACAAAAATACACACAGATAGATAACATAAAAACGAAAACAGTAACACTAATTCTTATGTAATTTGTTGCCTTACAAAAGCAACTTTTATTTTTTTTTTTTTTCAAATATATGTTTTTATTGGTACCTTGTAATTATACATCATAATGAGGTTCAGAGTTTTAGGCCCATACATACATACAACACTTGCTGTGTTTCCCCTCCAGATCCTACCCCACTCCTCCCTCTTCTACATACATGTTATTGAGATTGGCATTAATAATTCTGCATACATACATAGCATCATTACCGTTCCTTAAATCTGTCGGTGCATTGTAGTCATACATCATGTTGAAGTTTAGAGCAATAGAGACATATATTCACTGAGCACTTGCTGAACTCCCCCTCCCACCCCGCCCAATCTCCATTCCCACTCACCTCCCTCCCTGCAAGATTTGCATTCATAATTTTGTGTATGTATGTCTGATGAAGTGTTTTCTTCATCAGGTCTCCCTCCCCTTCCCTTCCCTGAACCCCTCAGCACTCCACTAGGGTTTCTTCCAGACTCCTTTGTATCCCAAACAAATTCTTCCTATATTATACACATGAGGGAAAACATATGAACCTTCATTTTGTGACTGGCTGATCTCACTTAGCATAGTTCCTTCCATTTTCCCGCAAACTTTCCAATTTTGTTCTTTTTTATGGCTGAGTAGATTTTCATTGTGTGTGTATCTCACAATTTTGTAATTCATTCATCTGTTTATGGACACTTAGGCTGGTTCCATAATTTGGCTATTGTGAATTGTGTTGCTAAAAACATATATATGCATATATTACCATAATATTGCAGTTTTAATCCCTTCTGGAAGATACCCAGGAGTGGTATAACTGGATCATATGGTGGTTCCATTCCCAGTCCTCTGAGAAACCTCTACACTGATCTCTAAAGTTATTGTCCTAATTTTCAATCCCACCAACCATCTGGGTTCCTATTTCCCCACATCCTTGCCAGCACTTATTATTGTTTACATTTTTGATGATTGCCATTCTAATTGGGGTTAGGGGAAATTTCAGTGTAGTTTTGATTTGCATCTCTCTGATTGCTAATGATGTTGAACATTTTTTCATATATTTATTGGCCATTTGTATTTCTTATGAAGTGTCTATTTAGCTCACTTGCCCATTTTTTGATGTGGGCATTTGGGGTTTTTTTATGTTCTAAGTTATTAAAGTTCTTTTTATAATCTCAGAGGAGTTGCTGGCAAAGATCTTCTCCCATTTTGTTGGTTCTCTATTAAGGTTCTTAATAGTTTCTTTTCTTGCACAGAAGCTTTTTAATTTAATGTCATCCCTTTTATTAATACTCATTATAATTTCTTGTGCATTGGGAGTCTTACTGAGAAATTGTCTACAAATACTTATATGTTGCCATATTGGTCCAGTGCCTTCTTCTAACAATTGCAAAGTGTCTGGTCTATTTTCCAGGTCTTTGATCTGAGTTGACTCTTGTGAAGGGTGAGAAATTGGAGTTTTCTTCCTTTTTTCTACAAATGGATAAGCAGTTTTGCCAGTGCCATTTTTTGAAACGGCTGTCTTTTCTCCAACATATGTTTTTGGAATATTTGTCAAAAATCAATTGGCTGTGTGTGGATTTGTTTCTGAATATTCTATTCTGTTCCATTGTTCTATGTATTTATTTTTGTGCCAATACCATGCATCTTATTTATTATTATTATTATCATTGTTATTATTATCATTATTATTATTATTACTCTGTAACATAGTTTGAAGTCAGATATTGTTCGGCTATTCTGGGTCTTTCTTTTTTTTTTTTTTTTTTTGCGGTACTGGGGATTGAACTCA
>PVLC010041541.1:0-13337 GCA_004027655.1 Graphiurus murinus | reverse complement strand
TACAGAAGATCAACAAAACTAAAAGCTGGTTCCTTGAAAAAATAAACAAGATAGATAAACCATTGGCCAATCTAACCAAAAGAAAGAGAGAATCAACCCAAATTACCAAAATAAGAGATGAAAAAGGAGATATTACCACCGACAGTATGGAAATACAGAAGATAGTCAGAAACTATTTTGAAAAACTGTACTCCAACAAAATGGAAGATCTAGAAGAAATTGACAAATTCCTCTGGTTCTTCTCTATCAGTCTGCTCCCAAGACACACAGACCTGAATACAATATTCCAGGTGTGTTTTTGCCAAATTTACTAAATCACTCCACCTCTCCCTCATGGGTGATGTCTCCTTGCCTGTGACCCCAGATCACATCAGCTTCCATGGCACATGGCATCCACATCTGATCTGTCACCTACCCCTGCCCCATCTCTCTGGTCACACTGTTTTCGGGACTTCTCTCTCTTGCTGCTTACTTTTATAGCTCCCCAGCCCACTGCACAGCACTGCACTTCCACCTGTCTAACTTAATTCGATTTCATTTCACTCTTTCCACAGTTTTAACCTCAGAGACCCTGTATAGCACTTCTCTTTATCTGCTGGTATGTTTCCAGTACTTCCTGACTTAATTTCATCTGAAAATCTAATTAACAGGCTGTTTACTACATTTTTTTTTTTAGGTTACAAATGGACATGTTCAGGGAAAAAAATAAAATAAAAAAGCACTAACAGGGATTCCTGGGACCCTTTTCTGTGCCTGCCCTGCTAGACTAGTTGCAGAGACTGCAATTAACTTCCTCCAGCTCAGGGAGGGCTGCTTCAGACACTTTACACCATTTTGATGGACAGCTGTGTCTCTTCCCTAATCAGCCAATTTGGAGCTAGAACAATTACAAAAGACAGCAATTATTGAATGCAGTCTGTCATTGTGAAGATGGAGGCTGAGAAGAGGAAAGAAGAAATGGCCCCAATTTAAAGTACGATGATTTTAGAAAAAGATCTCAACTTTATTGAGGGAGGAGACGCAAACAAGGGTGCTCAAGAGCACAGATATCCTCAATGTAGAGAGGTAGAAATGTGGCCTGGTGGCCTCATCTTCTCATAGTCAAAGGGCATTGATTCCTCTTGTGGGCTTTGTTTTTAAAGATTCCAGGAGTTTCTTTCTTCTTTTCTTTTGTTTTTTCTTTTGGTACTGGACGGTTAAGCCCAGGGCATTCTACTTGAGTTACATACCCAGTCTCCCCCCCCACCGCCCTTTTTAAAAATTTTTTATTTATTTATTTACTTACTTACTTAGGTACTGGGGATTGAACCCAGGGGTGTTCTATGTCTGCGGCTACATCTCTGAGCTACATCTACAACCCTTTTTTATTTTTTAATTTTTAATTTTGAAATAAGGTCTTGCTAAATTGCTGAGGTTAACCTTGAACCTGTGATCCTCCTGTCTCGGCCTCCCAAGTACTGGGATTACAAGATGCAAGAGTTTCTTAAAATCACACTCTGATAGTTAAACAGTTGCTCTTAAGGTATTGTCTCATATATTTCTGATTTTTTGTTGCTAGTTTCATAATTAAAATATATTTCAAGTCAAGCATGGTGGCACATACTTGTAATCCCAATACTTGGGAGGCTGAGACAGGAGGATCACAGGTTCTAGACCAGCCTCAGCAATTTAGCAAGGCCCTCTGCAACTTAGTGAAACCTTGTTTCAAAATAAAAAATAAAATAGGACTAGACGTGTAGCTCAATGGTAGAATGCTCCTACGTCCAATCCTCAGTGATACACACACACGCTATACACACACATTTCAATTTGTTTTTATTTTTGTTTTCCCAGTATTGGGGATGGGACACAGGGCCTTGGCATGATAGGCAAGCATTCTACCACTGAGCCACACACCCAGCTACACTTTGATTTTTATTTTATTTTATTTTTATATGCTATGCTTTAAGTTATTCACCAGAATATTTTCATTTTTATAGTACCCCAAACCACTGAGGTATGGACATAACATAATATTAGCACATTTTCCACATTAAATAAAAAGTTGTATAAAGGGATTAAAAACATTAAAGATCTGCTTGGGGATGTAGCTCAGTGGCAGAGCTCTCCTAGCATGGGTAAGACTATAGGTCCTGTCCTCAGCTCCGCCACTGTCAAAAAATGCACACACACACACACACACACACACACACACACACACACGAAAATATAATATTCAATGAAAAAAATCAAAGTTCTAAAGGACAATTTATCAACTTTTCTTATTATTCTTTTTATACCTATATTAGTCCATTGCACTCATACATCATCGTGAGGTTCAGTGATACACACACAGCACTTGGTGTGTTTCCCTCTGCATCCCAGATATTCCCCTCTTCTTCCTCCCTGTACGTGGTCGTGAGATTGGCAGTAACTCCTTCATGTATGGACACAACATTGTTTAAACTGTTTCCTTCCTCAGCCCTCCTCTTTTTCCCCTCCCCACTTTCCTCTGCCAATCCCCCTCCCTCCTCAATCCACTGAAGTCCCCTTTCTTTACTATTTTCTCTCTAACTTCCAATATGAGAGAAAGCACATGACCCTCAACTTTCTGAGACTGGCTGATCTTAACATAATATTCTCTATTTCTCCCTCTTTTTTAAAGTTAATTAAATGACTGTCAAAACCTTTTTTATATGACTACAAACCACAGAGCTTTGAAGAGATGCCTGTTTACTGTTTCTTTTTTTTGACTCAGAGTTCCAAGTTCTTGACTTTTCCCTAAATTCACTTTAGTATTTGTCTCAAAAGCACCATATACTTTATTCAAACCTAAAGAAAAGATCCCAAAGTGAGATACTAATCAATGATAAAATATTATTTCCCAATTTTAATAGTTATAGTTCTTTTAAGATTAGGAAAACATGATAAGAAAAATATTTAATCCATTTAAACATATATTTAATCAGAAATATTTCTAATAAAATGTATTTTTTATGTAAGTAGGAGAACAAGAAAGCCAATTTTAAAAAAATTAAGTTTTAGCCAATTGTGGTGGCATACGTGTAATCCCAGTATTTGAGAGGTTGAGACAGAAGGATAGCAAGTTTGAGGCCAGCCTCAGCCACTTAGTGAGACTTGTTTCAAAATAAAAAATAAAATAGGACTAAGGGTATAGCTCAGAGGTAGAGTGCTCCTGGGTTCAATCCCCAATACAAAAGGAAGAGGAAAAGGAAGAGGAGGGCGGGAGGGGTGGGGAGGAAAAAAACTCATAAAATTCTAGCTTTCCAATGAGTAAACAAGGTCAGGGTATAAATGGATATCTATAGCAACAAGAATTATGAAGGCAATCAAATGTCCTCTGTTGGGTAAGTTGAAGATAGATAATGGGATGCTTTGACACCAAAGCTTCCTGGAACCCTGAGCAGGTGGAGCATGCTCAAACCAGAAGCTTCCATGGGGCCCTGAACAAGCCCAGCTCCAGAATATCTGTAGGTAAAAGTAAAGTAAATATATTCTCCAGAACCAAGTGAAGGAAATCCTCATTGGATTGCACATTGGCAATAATGACTAGCTTTATCTCCTTTGGGCTGTTTGGCCTTGCATGGGATACTGGCTCTCTTCCTCTCCAATATCTTCTTCCATCCAGTTACAATATGATGAAATTAAAGGGAGCTGGGCGTGGTGATGTGCGCCTGGAATTCCAGCACTGGGGAGGCTGAGACACAGGATTACAGGTTCGAGGTTAGCCTCAGCAACTTAGTGGGACTCTCAGCAGCTTAGCAAGACTCTGTTTCAAAATAAAAAGGGCTGGTGGTATAGTCCAGAGGCAGTCAATCCCCAATAGAAAAAGAAAAGAAAAAAAAGAAGTGATGGAAATGAAACCTCAAACTTCACACAGAAATAATTCAAGATTTCTCAAAAACTTAAAATGCTTTATTGTTCCCTAGAATGTCTACAGCTACTCTTAATTGCCACAGGAAAAATATCTTGTAGTCATTAATCCTAGTCTAAGGATAGTAACACTCTCATTTTCAATGAAACAGACAAGAATTTAAAATATTACAGTATTTGCAACGTCTACTTAATTGAGCATGCTTCTGATTTTATTTATTCACCTATAATTTATTTCAAACAATTTAATATGTATCTTTTACACAGGATTCCAATCTTGAATAATTATATTTTGAAATTATCCTAGCATTTACATACGCAATATTTTGCTGAATTTCCATTGTATTCTATTTCTTTATTGGTGATGTGAAGTAAAAAGCAAGTCATGGAGTATCTATCATGTTGAAATGATCAAACATTCAACAATAACCATGATGAATTGCTAAGCAATGAATAATATAGTGATAGATTAGTTAAATTTACTTAGCCATGAGGATTCCTGAAACAAATGGACCAACCATATGTAGATGGGTCACATATTAAGGTATAATTGACCTAGTTTGTTTGCAAATATGGCGGAAATTAACTGGACTACAAGTATTCTCTGAGTTCTGTGATCACCAAATTGGTTTCAGTATGCTAACCTGTTATTCACTGGTCAATCTGCAAATGGCCTGAGCATTGGGCATACACCGTGTGTTATTATTTAGATTTAGCCTCCAATATAAAAATAAGAAAATATAGATAAGACAGACACATGTAAAATACACTATGGAAAAAGTCCAGGTGTGTGTGGAAAGTTAATATTGCCCATTGCCATCTTGCTAATAAAATGAATATCAAAGAAAATTTGTTTACAACTGAAAGACTCCTTGGTGATTATACAAAGATGCTGAGATAAAATTAGCAATATTCATATGTGCATAGAAGCTTGAGACTAGATGAATATAGTCTTAAGGATAAAGAACATATACTATCTGACCTCCCTCAACAAGCAACTGCAACATTCCTGATAGTAGGGTAATCAGATGATATGTGCCCTGGAAAGCCGAGCAACAGGAAGTGAGTGCACAGCACCAAGGATGAGAGTGCCTGTCTACAGACTGCACCTGAATGTAATCAAGCTAAACAACAGCTTAAAGGGAATGCAGGGCCGGGGAACCAGGCTAAACATCTTCATAAGCCAACAGTAACCGTGCTCAGAACGTAAGAAGTCCAGCAATGAAAAAAGTGAGAAAATAAACCTAAGAAACATTGTTGGGGCCTGGGAATGAAGCAACTGCAGAACAAACACACCTCTGAGGCAACCCCTGCATTCTACCTCTGAGCTGCACCCCCAGCCCTTTCAGTTTTTTATTTTGAAACAGGTCTTACTAAGTTGCTGAGGCTGACCTCAAACCTGTGATCCTCCTGTCTCAGCCTCCAAAGTACTCGATTACAGGTGCATCACCACAGCTGGTTTAGAATTTGCTTTTAATTACTCTAGGAACAGAGCAGAAAGCACGTGTGCAAACGGCAGTAGGAGAGACAAAACACGATGTTGATCATTGCTAATACCAGGTGATGGGTGCATAAGTCAGAACACCACCTATTTCTTTTGTATATTTAAATTTTTTCACACTGAAATATTTTTTTGGAAAGTAAATGTATCAACACTCCATTTCAGGGTTTACTCACATAACACAATGATAGATATGAGTATAGTAGCTTTGGAGACGAGGTGGTAGCTTAAATCTTGATTTGCTTGCAAGTTCTAAATCACAAATCACCAATAATAAACTCAAGCCTATTTTTCAATGAAACACCCCCACCTTATTTTATTTTGAAACAGGGTCTCATTAAGTTGCTGAGGCTGGCCTCGAACCTGCAACTTTCCTGTCTCAGCCTCCCAAGAACTGGAATTACAGGCATGCACCACCATGTCCAGCCTGACACTGCATCTTGATAATCAGCAGACAGCCTTCCATGGTGGAGCGAGGGAGGGAAAGCATGGCCTTCATACATACAAGCTTGTTGCTAACACACCTTGCTGCTATACCCAATGCATGAGTTATTAAATCATTCTCAGAACTCCAAAGAGGAGCAGGGGCTGGGGTCTTAGAGGCTATGGCTGGTGCATCCGGAGAATGCAGTGAAGACAGAAGGAGGTGAATTCTGAATATAAAATATGCTCAAGTTTGGAGATTAATTTATCTTGGATTTTTGGTTTGCATTTGTAAATGGTTTTATTTTAGGTGAATCTGCTTTATTTTTGTTCACCACATCTCCAACATAACAGATTTTTTAAAACCCAGGAAAAATATGTATCCCAAGTTAGCATGTGCAGAGGAGAGAAACTTCTCCACATGAGCGAACCCCTGCTCACAGCCTGTCCCCACAAATCCCAGCTCACAGAGTTCTGCAAAGCCCCCGGGGACAGCGGGGAGATGGCATGCAGTGACTGTTTGAAGGGCAGAATAAAAGCACATCCTGAAGTCTTGGAGCTAAGAGAAGGCAGAGGATATTTACATAAGATGAGATGCCAGTAAACTGGAAAGTTCAATGTGCTTAGAACTAGACAGCGGCTGGGACGGCAACAGAGGAATCAAATTGCCGCAGCAGGTTCTGTCTTTCATGTTTAATTTTCATTTAATTCCTAAAGAAGGCCGAAGCTCAAAGGAATCATTCGGCCTCATTCTCATTTTCGGAAACACTTTCACTGACCCCTCAAATGCAGAAGACTGGAACTACCCTTTGTTTGGTTCCACCCCCGAATTGATCATTTTCCATGAAGTATTTATTGATTGGAAGCAACATTCATTGGAGTCTCAGCCACGAAGCAATGTTTCAAGCAAGTGAAGATGGACATTTCCAGCCTGTTCCTGTGAAGTGACCCATCTGTCATCATCTCGTGCCCAGAGGGAACAGGAAGCCTTCTTGCCTCCTCCATCTCTCAGTCACTCCATGTTAACACATTAATGTATTTTATCGGTTTTAAGCAGAAATGTTTTTGTCAGCTTAGTTAAAAAGTGAAATAAACTTTAGTGATAGAACTAAAGTTCTAAAATATAAGAGATTAGTTGGGTCCCACATAAGGCTACAGCAAAGTAGAAGTGATAGAACACCTGAAATCAGATCTGTATAGGTGACACTGAACCACTGTTTTTATTTAGTATAGGTCCTGATGCGCAGAGCCATCTCAAAACAAAGATAGTGTTCTCAATGGTCACGAACTTGACATCGGGTGAGAAATGCTTCACCTTTATTGTAACGGTCTCCCCCAAAGTCTCAGAACTCATATAAAATATCACTGATGATGGGTGGAAGCTGATTTAGTATGCTGATTTTAGTTCAGGATCAAGTGGAAAGCAGAAGGAAATTTGGATTTTCACAGGGACATAGAGTTGGTGGCATCCACCCAGTTTTTCTCACCATCATGTCCCTAAGCAAACAATACAAATTGTTGGTTTTTGGATGTGTAAAATTTGAAGCCTTAAAGAAGACTGGAACCTGATTTGCTTTGTTTCCTCCTAATAGAAAATCAGCCATCAATACTGAGAGTGATTCTTGATTTTTTTAAAACTCTGAATATTGATATTTTAGACTGTAAATTCATATTCAACAAGAATTTATGGAGCTTAAAATTTTAAGAACCTATTTATAATCCATAATTAGCTTTTTATTACTTTATTATAAATACGATTTTTATTTTCCCATGATAGAAACAGACTTTAGATACAATAAAAGCATTAGAAATAAGGAATGATTTCTAGCCACTAACAAGTTGCTTTGTTCTTTCAACTTTTCATCTGGTATTAAATGTCATTACCCGAAAGATTATACTATATTGTATTTTTAATTCAATCTTGAATTAAAGCGTTTTTAGATGAAATTGGAGCCAAGTCCCATTGGTATTTGAAGGTGGCAATATCACGATTTCTCCATATTTTGTATTCCAGTGTTTTTTCTCTTTTCCCAACCTGTTCTGTAGATAGGGTTCTAATTCTGTGCCATATCTTCAAGTGGAATTCTACAGGAAATTTCATAGAAATGGGAAATAGTTGTTCTACTCCAGAAACAAATAACCCTCTAATTTGGTAACAAATAAATTTCGTTTAAATGCAAAGCATACTTTAACTTCCAAAAATCTGACCTTTATTTCCCACAGAAATCCAATGAAGAAATTCCATTCATGAATTCTATCTATACCAGAACAAAAATATCTAATTGCCTCTTCTATGAAATCTGTATTTATCAATTATGACTTTCTCGGGGAAATTCTAATTTGCAAAAATGCTCTACATTCCAAGCTTTAACAGTTGGAGGTGGATGTCCTTAAGGATGGAGGGGGAAAAAGTTCTTTTTTAAATGGCACATTTACTAATTATAAAATGCTCTTATCTCTCTGCAGCCAAAGCCAAAATGAACATGTGCCTTGTACTAAGAAATCCCAGGATTGTCACAACTTGTGCCAGCTGTTGAGGTTACGACACCTGTGCCGGCATCGCCAGCTCTGCCCACTGTCATCTGTTCCAACGGCTCCATCTGCACGGTTTGTACCAATTCTCCCATTTCTGCATCTGTACCTTCTGCAGAAACGTCTCCAGCAATGCCAGCTGTGTCATTGGTGCCAAAGATACCAGATGTTCTATTTGTCCACCCTGGGCCAAATCAATGCAGTTCTGTGCTCATTAGTTTTAGCTGGTAGATTCTATTTTACAATTTTTTGAGATGTATTTAGATTGAATCCAGGCAAAAATCCCCCTTACAACAACATTACCTCTACCTACCCATCTTTTTGCAATTCCACCTGTTTTTCTGATGGCGTGAAGTCTGTCAACATTATTTTGATCATATTAAACCAGCTCATGATGACCAGTTCGATATTAATTGTGGTTGAGAATTTCCTACAGTGTAAAATTAACTGTATGTTGTGAAAGCCATGGGATTCAGCAATGAATTGGCAAAGTCATGAAAAAAAGAATAAATTTTGTTCTGATAAACAAATTGAGAAAGTGCAGGAATCAATACGGCAAGCCGATGAGAGTAATCTGTGGCATAATGTACTATTAAGCTGCCTATTTATTGGTCTTTTAATTGACAAGGCTATACATGTGGATTATGCTGCTGTTTCCAGGTTCTGCTCTAAAGAGTATTAACCAAGAGTGTACACGGTGGTGGGGTGGGGTCTGCTGCTTCCGGGCAAAACTAAGCAAGTTCAGGATCTCATCCTCCAGTGAGCAGCAAGCTTCTCTCTCCTCTCCCAAATGTCAGCTCTGTCTGTGCCAACGCAAACCATTCTTATTCGTATGTTCTACCAGATTTAAAATTGAAAAAAAAGTATTTTCATTCTCACAACCTCAACATTCTACACACCACAAACCAAAAAATAATATTTTCCTCTTTTATTTTCTCACTCAGAAAAGTCCATTTAAGGAGGCCTAACGCTTAATCTCTGGATTTTAACCCAACTTCTTTCCTCTCAAATCATTTGAGATGTGGAGGATGAGCGCAGAGTGTATCATTTGAAAATAAAGGGTTTAGCGGTGCACATGAAACCACCTCTTATCAATCTGCCCTGGATTCTTTAATTTGCCCTTTCCAATGACAAAAGTCACATCCATTCGCCAATGCTTGAATGTGTTCCTGATGAAATACAGCAGATAAAACATCAGCTCTCAGTTATAGCAAAAGATCTGAAAGCAGTCAACACGTGATGAGATACAGTAAGGAAATTTCTCAACGGCTTGGTCAGGTTTTCAAAATCCATGCAGAAAACACTAAGCTTTCACAGGGAATCAACAAATTATTCTAAATATGTATACATGGGCGGGAGTACTGGGAATTGAACACTCTGAGCTACACCTCCAGCTCTTTTTATTTGAAAACAGGGTCTTACTACGTTGCTGAGAGTCTTGCTAAGTGCCTGAGGCTGGCCTTAAACCTGTGATCCACCTGGTGCAGGCATGCACCATCATATCTGATCGCTTTTCTTCTTTGATAAGAACATAAAATTTGCTCCAGGTAAAATTGCTCTAAAATTAATGAGCTTATCTAGATTTAAGGGTAAAACTCCTATTGATATCCTATCTTTTCAGACAAGGGTTTGTATGCCAAGGCTCTGACCCACAAGGGTCAGGTCCCAGAACAAGCCAGTATCCCATATAGAGAGAATCTGCCTGGTTCCACGTACTCTTCCTTTATAGAGCCATTCATTGTTTCTCAGTACGCCAAGTCCTTCACTCTCCTACCCAATGTTTATCTGTTTCTGACCCTTCTACTCTGACCCTTTCCTAACCTTCTCTAAAGATGGAGAAGAGCTGATAAATATCAATTCATTAAGATGATAGCTTTCTATCAAAATATGCCCAAGCTCCTACCTACAGGGAGCCAATCTGAGTCTGTTGACCCTACTTCTAGAAATGCCACAAACTCTTTTTGATTGTAACTCCCTATGTTGCAAAATGCCAGGAAGGAACATCCTTAATTAGGATTAAAATAGTTTTGTGACTCATTGGGAGTGTACCCTGTACCTTCTTGGTACATTTTAATTAATATAACTTCTGCTCCCTGCTGACAAAGACATTTCCAATGGTGGTTTTGCTCAACTATTTGCCACATTCATTGACATGAGTTACTTGAATACTGGGAGGAATCCACAAACACCATGGTCTCGCGTTAAATAGAGAATCAAGTGTGAGAATTGTCAGGTGGCATACACAGCTGAGAATATTTTTCATTATCTTTCATGTCATGTCTTAATATGGTGACCAGGAGAACCCTCATACAGACAGATAAAGAATAAACAACCATGTGTTTCAAGGTTCCAATGGCAAAGCAGAGGAAAGGACCTGGATAGCCTAGAAATTTGCTATCATTACATTAGTTTCTCTTTTAGAAGACTATGTTCTGGAATAAGTTACCACAGAGCAGAATACTGTCCATTGTTTCTCTGGCTCTTTAGAGTAAACAGAAAACCACAGTCCTCCTAAGTCTCCTGAATGTTTGGCTTCCTACATTGCTTTCTCACTGTCCAAATTTGCAAATCTGGAAAGAGAATGGAAAGCCTGGCCTTTTCAGTTACATAGTTATTGGGTGTGTGAGTACATGTGAATATCATTCTTCTGAGCAAGAGAATGGTAGCAGTTGTGTACTCAAGGTCCATGAAGACAGTCCAGAAGGTGGGGGAGACAGACACTGAGGGTCATGGGCCACATGGATTTCAGCTACTGTTATCACTTCCAACATTTTCTCACTTGTTTCCATATCGTGGTTTTTTTTTTTTTGCTCTCACGTGTGTGTGTGTGTGTTACTAGTGATTGAACCCAGGGGCATTCTACCTCTTGAGTTACACTCCCAGCCCTTTTTATTTTATATTTTGAAACAAGGTCTAGCTAAGCTGCTGAAGCTGACTTGAACCTGTGATCCTCCTGTCTCAGCCTCCAAAGTACTAGGATTACACACGATTCACCTCGCCCAGCTCCGAATCATGTTATTTTCCAGAAAATGACACTACTTGAGTCACTGCTATACCAAGGCTTGCATATGGCTCCTTGATGGCAGCTTTGACTCTAGGTTGATACATGTAGACAAGCTATCGACATCAGAAAAGAAGTCTGTCAAGATATAGAAGAGCTTGAGGGAAGGAGAGCAGAGGTTGATAGAAAACAAAGTAGGTTGAGGATAGAAAAAGACAGTCACTGCACCCAATCAGTAAGATTGATGGGGCAGAAGTGCATTGTCTTGGATAAAAGAAGCAAGGAGGTCAGAGAATATTAGGAATGAATGACTCACAAAGCTCTTGAGCCATCAAGTAGAAAGCACTCATAAAGATTCTTAAACCAACCACAAAGCTGAGATCCTGAGAGTTTAGCATTATGTCCAAGCTCACAAAACTAAGTAATGGCAAAATCAAGTCTAGAACCAAACTGGCTGTGCCTAGCTTCCTCATCTGTAAACAGGGATGCTGATAACAGCCCTGAGCCTGCTGCAGCGTTGGTGGTGAAGAGTGAGTGAGTGAAAGGGCACCACACACTGAGAGGAGGTCTGGCTGTGGCAATGCACTCTCTGTCACACCCTGGGGGGCAGAGTATTGGTCATCACTGTAGCTGTCATCATGGTCATTACTAACACACTTGAGCCTGCACCATTTTAACCTCTCTAGGTTCATACTAACAGAATCTCGCAAATCTCAGCCTCAGAGTCACACTTCTCTCCTGGGCTGTATTTTGACCATCAAATTATATTGTGAAAACGGAAATTGGTCTGGAATTCTGTAGTGGCCCAACCACTTTCTTTTCTGGCTTCTCCCTGGCACACGTGGCAGACATTCAGGCCCAAGCATGGCAAGAGGCACAGACTCGATTCACCCAGACTGAGGAGTGGCACAGGAGCAGGAACACTGGGCTCCAGAGAGAAAGCATATTCTCTGTCAACAGCACCCTTTGCACACACTTATGTGCATATTTTCCAGATACTTCTTCCTGCCAACCACGGATATTTGGGTTCTTGTTGAGCAGTAGAAAATATGAGACCACAAGGGTTCCGGAATAAGTCAACCATGAAATTAGGAGAAGACTGACAGGAAATTATAGTAGTTACATCATACAAGTGATATTTCTTATTCGTAGAGCACTTTCTGTGTGTGGTACTGGGGATGCAGACCAGGAAGTATTTACCATGTGTAAGGCCCTTGGTTTAATCCCCATCACCAAAAAAAAAAAAAAAAAGAAAAGAAAACTATTTCAGACCAATTGAATGAGTCTTTAGGGATGAAGACTAGGTGTGTGTGTGTGTGTGTGTGTGTGTGTGTGTGTGTGTGTAGTGTTTGAGGTCAAACCCAGGGCCTCCAACAAGCTAAGTATATCCTCTGCCATAGAGCTACATCCCCAGAGCCAAGGTATCTGTGTTTTTAAGAAGCTCACCAGTCTATTCTGATATATAGTGCATAGGGAAATTAATTCTAGTACTTGAGAGACTCGCAGAAGGATTGCAGACCAACCTTGGGAACTTAGCAAATTCCTCAGCAACTTAGTGAGGTTCAAATAACAACAAGAATTAAAAAGGGGAGGCCTCAGAGGTAAAATCCTCCTGGATTCAATCCCGGCGGGGTGGGGTGGGGGCACCCTTCTAAAGCCCAGCCAGCACTCTTTTTCACTTCATTAAAGTGGCCTCCTAGCTGGAGGTGCAGCTCAGTGGTAGGTGCTTGCCCAGCATGTGCAGGGCTGTGGGTTCCATCCCTAGCACTACAGAAAAAGGAAGGAAGGAAGGAAGGAAGGAAAGAAGGAAGGAAGGAAGGAAGGAAGGAAGGAAGGAAGGAAGGAAGGAAGGAAGGAAGGGAGGGAGAGAAGGAGGGAGGGAGGAAGGAAGGAAGGAGGGAAGGAAGGAGGGAAGGAAGGAAGGAGGGAAGGGAAGGGAGAAAGAAAGAGGACAAAGTATCCCCAATACAGAAATTTCAATATATTGAAATTTTGAGTTTTAAACAG
>PVLC010041540.1:0-14503 GCA_004027655.1 Graphiurus murinus | reverse complement strand
TTTTTTTTTTTGCGGTACTGGGGATTGAACTCAGGGGCATTCTACCTCCGAGCTACACCCCCAGCCCTATTTTTTATTCTTTATTTTGAAACAGGGTCTCACTAAGTTGCGGAGTGCCTTACTATGTAGCTGAGGCTGACCGCGAACCCAGATCCTCCGGTCTCAGCCTCCCAAATGCTGGGATTACAAGCGTGCGCCACCACGCCCGGCTTCTGTGTTGCATTTTAAATTTAAATTTTATTTTATACCAATGGGGTCTCAAAGTCACATATACAAAAACAAGGTATATTCATAGAATTCTAGCCTTTTCCCCTGACCCCATAAGCTTATTTTCTCTTTTTCTACCTTCTTCAAAGAAGGTAGCCAATTCTTGAAAGTATGTGGCTTACCCTTCCACTGTTTTTTGGTTTTGTTTTTTTCTAATTGAAGATGTGCATGTATGCATGCACACTCCCTCCCTCAGATAAATGAGAGCATGCCACATTTACCCTATCCTGGAGATCACCCCCGAATTGCACGTAGAGAGAATTCTCATCCATCTTATCTCTGCCTGGCGTTTCCCTGTGGAATACACCATGCCGGTGACCCTCTGTGATTGGACATTTGCAACTTCCAGTTTTTTTGTGCTACTACTCACAAAATGGCCTTGGGTGACCTTGAACGCCGTGCACAGCCCTGTTGCTTTGGTCTTCTGCATTCTTGTCAACATGCTTTGGGGTCGATTCCTAGAAGTGGGATTGCTGGTCAGAGGGTGAAATGCCTGTGGATGTTTGTTCGATATCTCCAGGTTTCCTTCCAAAGAGGATGTAGCATTTCACACTCCCACCAGCAACACAGCAGAGGGGTTGCTTCTTTGCAGCCTTGCTGAGGGCGCCAGTGGTCAAACCTTTTGGCTTTTTGCCAGTCCTCTCAGTGAGCAGTCCTAATTCCATGTAATGTTAACTTGGTTTCTCTTATTGCAAATGAAGGAGCACGCTTTCTAGCACGGTGGTCTTTCTCATCTTGTAGACAGAGCCCAGGCATGTTATGATTAAGAAGCTATGTGTTGTCATTCGCTGTCACGGGCAGGGCCAAGAACCACTACCAGAGTGTTTGCGAACACCTCCTATGGAGCTGGTTTGAGATCAACCCATTGTCATGAAGCAGAGCCTCACAGTGGGCATCGGAGCGTTTGGCAGGAAGTATATGTGTTGAAAACACCATAGACCGTGGAGCTGGTCAACGTACCAGCATTTGACCTTGTGGGATTACATAGACTCTGGTTCCTGTTGGCTCATCTGTAAATCGAGAAGATAATCGTCACGGTACCTGCCTTCCTAGGGTTGATACCAGAGTAGAGCAGCAGAATACTTGGTGTGGTGGCTAAAGAAAGCTAAATTTTATTAGAATCATTGTTCCCCTCTTTAAAATGGACTTAATTTTAAGAAAGAAGACTGTCTTTTTTTTTTTTTTTTTAATGAATTGGTAGCAGTTGCTGTAGAACCAAAGGCTACAGTTAGAATTGTGGAGAGAAATGAGGGAAGAGAAGGAAGCTCAGGTGTGGAGAGGGCCTGAATTCACGGGAAGGCCCAGCTTCTGCAGAGGGGAAGGCGCCCTGCACCCCTGCACCGTTGCCCTGGCACCTGCCGGGGGGGGGTGGGTGGGTACGTGCCTGAGAACTTCTCAAGTGTGAATCTGGAGCTAGCTGCTCAGCAGCAGGTGAAGCTCAGCTGTTGGCTCCCCGACCTTGGGCCTACGGGAAACAGCAGCTGCGGTGCCAGCATGACCGCGGCAGCTCTCTTAGCTCTTCCCAGGCCCTGGACCAGAGTCTCAGGTGGATGGTCCTTTGGCCTCCTGGTGTCTGACACCGCGTTTCCTAACAAGCAGGGCCGCTCTGCTCTTCCTAACAGTCACTGACATTCACAGCAGGAATTGCAGCCCCTGCAGGAGTCCTGCCTCCCGGGACTGGGGTGGGGAGAAAAGGGCTGGCACAGGGATCCTCTTACTCCTGTCTTATTACTCCATGTTCTTTATTACTGCTACTAACGTTTCTAAAAAACTCAGTTTTGTATTTTGTTCAACCCTATTGTTTGTTGTATTTTGCTTTTTTTTTTTTTTTTTTTTTTTTTTTTTTTTTTTTTTTTTTTTTTTTGGTACTGTGGATTGAACCCAGAGGTGTTCTACCTTTCAGGTACACCTCATGCTCTATTTTATTTTTTTACTTTGAAACAGGTTTTCACTAAGTTGCAGAGTGTCTTGCTAAGTTGCTGAGGCTGGCCTTGAACCTGGGATCCTCCTGTCTCAGCCTCCCAAGTGCCACCACAGCCCGGCTATTCTGCTTTTGTAATGGATAGCTTCTCTATTCTTATTTCTTTGGGTTGGTTTTTGCTGTCTCTAGATTTTTTAGTGGAAAAATAAGATCATTGAGTTCCACTTTCTTATACATTTAAGACATTTATTAGTGCTCTCTGTCTTTGAGTTTTAAATATTTTATGTTTTCTGTATGAATTCTTTGGTAGCTATGAATAACCTTTAACCTTTGTGTTAAAGGTCACTTGAACCTGTGATCTTTCTTTCTCAGCTTCCCAAGTACTGGGATTACAGGTGCACACCACCATCTTGGACTCTTGAAACAGCAACTTAAAACAGCAACTAGCTCATGTTGGTTAACTTTCTTGTTCAAATCCTTTTCAGCTTTGTTGCTTGGCAAATTATCATCCAAGTAGCTACATTCTTCCAGGGTCCAAGGCACACAGATATCCATTTAGGGCCAATTGGTTTGGTGTGGCTCATAAAACATACCCAGACTGAGGAAGATCCATCTTTGCAAACAAGTTGGACTGGCACAAATTGAATTCTTTCGATCCCAGCTTTTTTAGCCTGTGAAATCGGAGCTCTGGTCTCTAGTTGATTATCTTGGCTACCGCAAAGTCATGGATTTTGGTGCTGTGCAATAACTTCAGAGTAGAACGGATATCCTGTGAAGAACAGAAGACCCATGGCCTAGGGTTCAGTATTGGGGAAGGTCCTTTGCCGCCAGTCGCATGTCTGCGTGGGTATCACATAAACTCTGAGCAGTATTTCTTCATCAGTTATGTGGGTAGAATATCATCTTCCATGTCGGTCAAAGAGGGTGGTGGCGATTTCTCAGGCAAGCTCATCGGCACAACAAACTTTGGAAACCGCAGAGGGATCCCGATATAGAAAAGGCGTGGGCTGGGGACACCTCGTGAAGAAGTTGAAGTGACCCCCATGCATCTTCACCCCCTAAGTTGTCCACAAGGAGCTTGGACAGGGTGGGGTTGAAGGAAATGTTTGGAGACCCCTGAAGTTAATTCTCCCTTGTCCTCCTCTCTTTCTTCTCCGCAGTGCACAACAGAGAATCCGCAGCCATGACCACCCACGTCACCCTGGAAGATGCCCTGTCCAACGTGGACCTGCTTGAGGAGCTGCCCCTCCCCGACCAGCAGCCATGCATCGAGCCCCCGCCCTCCTCGATCATGTACCAGGTGCGCGCTCGGGCGGGGAGGGAGGGTAGGAACTCTGGGGCTCCTCGATGCGGGTTTGCCCTGCAGGCAAAAGGAAGGGGGCCTGCATCTGGGAGGTGAAAGGTCGAGCCCTGATGGAGTCCCTTGTGCCCTTGAGGAGCTCAGTGTAGGGAATAGATTAGCTGATAAATGTGCATCCGGACTATTTCCCTCCACCCCCCGGGGAGAGCTTGTTCATCTGCTCTGACCCCAAATACCATCCCGGCTGTTCTTGCTGCCGCACCAACCAGGTTTTGGCAGCTCTGACCTCATGAATTAAATATTGCAATTTAGAACCCCCTGGGGCCTGCCCGGGTAATTACTTTTTCTTCATGTATGTGCCTAGCGCGCTAGGATTCCACACACAGCAGCTAATGGCTCAGGGAAGTGGGTCACGGTCATGTGCTCTTGCCTCAGAGCCGATCTTGTGATAAGCCACCCTCGGGTTGCACAAAGCCCCGGTCCTGTCCGGGGCACGGCGGGGAGGGTGTTGGAGCAGCCGGAGTCAGCCTCGCAGAGGCCCTTGTCTTGGGGGTGCCAGGCCAGATGCCATGCTAAGAAAGGGGGCGTTCATTGGAAATTTTCAACTGTGTTTGACCTTCTGCTACTTCGTGGGTAGCTAAATGGGTCTAAATATAAATATATATTTTTAGTTCCATTCAATAGATTTATTAAGTACATGTTTGAAGCTTCAGTTCATTTGATTTATTTGTATCTTCTACCTGGATTCAATTTTAATTATATGAATTTTTATGGCAAGCAATTCAATCTCCCTGTAACTATGGCCCCAAGTTCTCTTTACATATATACCTTTTTACCAAATACATATATTTGATAAATATATATTTTTTTCCTTTTTACTGGAAGGAATTCCTACTATATGTATTGCTCTATGATTTGGATGCTTCTTAAAAATTATGAATATTTTTCTATGACCGTAGTATAGCAATGCCATGTTTAACTACCTCCCAACTACTACTAACTAGTTAAACTACCTACTAGTAATACTATGTTTAACTACCTCATGGTCCTTTTTAAGTCCATCGTATAGATATACTATTATTGATTTAGACTTTTGCTATTGATGGACATTTGGGTTGTTTACAGTTTTTATTTTTGTTTTGTGGTACTGGGGATTGAACCCAGGGGCATTCCACCTCCGAGCTACATCCCCAGCCCTGTTTTTTATTCCGTATTTTGAAACAGGGTCTCACTAAGTTGCAGAGGGCCTCACTAAGTAGTTGAAGCTGGCTGCGAACCTGCAATCCCCCTGTCTCAGCCTCCCAAGTACTGGGATTACAAGCGTGCACCACCACGCCTGGATGTTTTTTGTTTGTTTGTTTGTTAATCACAAAAAATTGCTGCAGTGACGGACCTTGTATATACCTATTTTAACCTTGAGGCGAGGGTTTTTAACAACTTTCAGCAGCTCTTTGGGCCCCTGAAATTTAGATTTTTACTCCTGAGGCTCTGCTGAGGGAACCTGATCCTTGATGGGCGGTAGATGTGGGTCCTGTCCTCAGCCTGTGTGATCAGGGGGTGATTTTGGAGACGATGATGTGGCAGCAGGTCCCAGAGGGAGTTCACGGAGCGTGTGCGCAGTGACTTGCTTCCCAGACACCCAGCCGCCTTGGGCCAGCTTTCCAACAACCACGTGTACCTACGCTTTCATCCCGCAGGCCAACTTCGACACCAACTTCGAGGACAGGAATGCATTCGTCACAGGCATCGCAAGATACATCGAGCAGGCAACGGTCCACTCCAGCATGGTAGGTCTCCGTAACCCGTGTGCGCAGACGCACCCCCTGTTGGAGCAGGCGCGGGAAGCCATGCACGGCTTCTCACATGTGACAGTCAGCCTTTCATCCCTGGGCCCCAAATACCTGCCCAGAACAGAGCAGGAGGAAAGGCGTATTTGGCTCATGTTTTCAGAAGTTCAGTCCAGGATCGGCTGGCTCCAAGCAAAACATCATGGCGGGGGTGGCAGAGAAAAGCGTCTCAGGTCATGGCAGCTAGAAGCAGAGGGGAGGGAGAAGGGTCAGAGAGAAGATAGAGCTTTTCAGGGCACATTTCCAGTGACCTGCTTCCTCCAACGAGGTCCCACTTCCCACTGGTCCATTCGGCCATCACGGGATTAATCTGCTGATGAGGTTGAGAGTCCTCAAGATCCAATCATCACCGAAAATCGCCACCCCTGAACCTTGCTGCACTGGGGACCGTGCTGTCAACATGCGTTCTTTGGGGGGACATTCATATCTAAACCATAGCATCGCACCAGGGACATGAGCTCAGCTACCCAGGGAGCTCTCTCCCTTCCATCAGACCCAGCTCCATAAGCCCAGCCTGGATCCCTGCCCGTCCCTTCCCAGTGCCTCCAGCACACTGTGCAAATCCTACTCGCTTTTAGGCATATCCTAAACCCCAGTGCTCACTCTCCTGAGCTTCTGTAGCCTTTAGGGTTAACATGGAATTAGACCTCATCTTGTCTTTAGTCTATAGATGATTGAGTGTGTGGGATGTTGTCTCTTGACAAAGCAAAAAGTTCCTCAAAAAAGACCCCTTGACTTTGGCTTTGGAATAGCAGTTATTGACTCCAAGAGTCCAATGGCCTCGGTCACTTCTTCCTTAGGGTCTGACCCTACGAGAGAGATCGAGAGATGATCTCCTTCCCTCTCTGGCTTTCATTGATTTCATTCTCGGGCAGCCTCACAGTTTGAGGAATTCTGGAGTCCTCATTCACAAGCTCTGCCTGTGTCCCAAAGGACCCTGTTTTACTATGTGAGATATATTCTGTAACCTCAACCTAGCAAACCCTGCTCATTCATTCAGTAAGTTCCAGGTACCTGTATCTGGGGAGGTGTCCAAGCATAAACAGGACCAGTCCTGATGCCCAGTGAGTCAAGCGAAGAATACACAAGCTTACCATTGACTAAACAGGCTCTCTGCAGATTTTTTGAGTTCATTGTCCGGTTTAATCCTCCTGTGAACCCTGTGAAGCGGTTCTTTTATAATACCCATCATACAGATGAGGGAAACTGGAGCCAAAACAACAACAACAACAAAAAAAAAAAAATTAAAAAACTGACTCAGGGCCCCACAGCTGACAAGTGTTGGTCCTAAACCCAGTGCCGTTTGCTGATGAAACCTGGGCTCTGGAATGCTCTTTGCAGAGAAGTAAAAATGCACAGAGGATCGATGTCATGGTACACGTTTACAGTTCTGTGTTTGCCCGAGGGGCTTTTAGAGGGACAGGGAAAGCTGGTTGAAGGAAGTCGCTTTGGAGCGGGGCCGTGTGGGTGGGTAATGACACCCTGTTTGTATATTGTACTTCAAACTGTATGTAGGGCATTCTTGCGTGTGATATCACCGGAGCCTCATAATGGCCCTGTGACCTGCAGAGGGATCATTATGCCCATTTGGGGGATGGGAAAGTGGAGGCCTGGAGAAGTTAATAAGCAAGTTGCTCATGATCCTGTAACTAGTAACTCAGGAGACTAGACTTGAAATCCGTGCAGGACCGACTCCCAGTCCTGATCTCTTTGTACTGTACTCCAGTCTTTCCTGTGGGATTTTATCAGTCAGATGAGACGGAAGGGGTCATCAGGTGGGATTTTCAGAGTTTCCAGGGATCACCTGAGTTTGGACCGTGAGGTACACATGAGGGGATTGTGGGGATCGATGGAAATCTAGATGTGGGGAAGTACATGGAGGGGACATTCATTGCCTGGGGCTGCCCTGACAAAATGCCATCAGCTGGGTGACCGACAGAGCAGCCATTTGACCTCTCTGGGTTCTGGAAGCTGGAAGTCCTTGATGAAGGTATCAGCAGGGTTAGTTTCTCCAGCCTTCTTCTTCTCCGTGGTTTGCCAACAGCTGCTTCTGGTTCTTACTCCACGTACGTGTGTTTTTTCTCTGCATGCACACACATCTCATGCCCCTTTGTGAGTCCAAATGACCTCTTCTTAGAAGGAATACCAGCGACATCAGATTAGGGCCCACCATAAGGACCTCGTTTAAACTTCATCATCTCTTAAATGGCCCCATCTCTAAATCCAGTTCCATACCGAGGTGCTGGGTTTAGGGCTTCAATAGATGAACCGGGGTTGAGGGGAGGAGGACAAGATCTAACCTAGAACCAGGCTTTAATTTTACTCAGTAAAGAATCAAAAGCACCAAATGCTGTGCGCATGTAAGTATGTCCTTCTGACTCTGAACTTCATCAAGATGTGAGAATACAATGCACCAACCAAGGTGCATTAAAAAATAAAAATAAAAAACAGTGGAAAATGTTCACCCATGGCCAGGAGGTGAGTAGAACTCTACTGAGTAAGTTTCATTTGTTAGTGATCTGTGGAAGGAGTTACAAGGAGGCCTGAATGGGGCAAAGAAAAGGGTGGAGATGGTTAAAACCAACCACCTGGCCAGGCGTGGTGGTGCAGGCTTGTCATCCCAGTTCTTGGGAGGCTGAGACCGGAGGATCCGGGTTCGAGGCTAGCCTCAGCTACTTAGTGAGGCCCTCTGCAACTTAGTGAGACCCTGTTTCAAAATAAAGAGTAAGAAATAGGACTAGGGGTGTAGCTTGGAGGTAGAATGCCCCTGGGTTCAATCCCCAGTACTGAAAAAAAAAAACCCCAAAAAACAAAACTGTCCCCCTGAGAGGATAGGGAAGTGGAGTCAGCTGGAGCAAACTTCTCTTGGTGCAACATCTGCTGGAGTTCAGGGAAAGGGAACCAGGCCCACTGAGGTGTCCTAGAAATCTCAGGTCAGGGACAGTGACGGGGACGTCCAGGGAGAGGCTGGCGCAGGGGCGACTGTTTGTATTCTGTCGCTACGATAACAGATGACCATACTCTTAGTGGCTTCCAACAACACGGATTTCTTTGCCAGCAAATTCTTTAAATCAGGAGTCCAAGGTGGGTCTTCTTGGGCTAGGTCAAAGTGCCCGCAGCCTGGGTTCCTTTTCTGGGGGGCTGTCGCTTTTCCCAGCTTCCAGAAGTTGCCCACACTCCTTGGCTTGTTTCTCAATAAGGAAACTGGGATCCTTACAAGTTCGGAGATGGGCCCAAGAAGAGCCAGGGCCGGCGCTCCAGTGTCCCAAGACCCCACCAGGGCCCTCCCACCATGCCATCATGACCCTCACACGTGCAGGGCCACTTACGGAACATCCTGATGGTCACCCGAGCTGTCCTCAGAGCACAGAGCCTTCTCCTTCACTACCCCGTTCCCGCACCCAGCCTGGGCCCTGGTGTGCTCGGCAAAACTCTTACTGAGCGACCGAGTTGAAGTCACACCTGGCACGGGCAGTTTGGGGCTAAGAATAGACTCGTGTTCTTTACATTTCTGTCACTTCCCCTTTTTGACATGTGTTCAGAGGCAGGCGACAGAAGGAGGCCCGCTCGGTTCTTTCTGATCTCAAGGACAACATGTTACTGATTTTTTTTTTCTTTTCTTTAACGTTCTCTGAATTAAGAATTGAAACCGTGACTTGTCAGTGACATTCACTGTTGGAAATAGAAGTGCAGTTAGTAATAAACTCCGAGTTAAATCTGATCTCCCCTAACAAGATAGGATGGTATAGGTAACCTAAAACTACCTATTACCTATTGCCCAGATCTAAAATTAAACCAGCAAAAGTTCATTCTGGTGTAGATACAAATATTTACAATGAGAGATGACCTCATATTATTCCTTTTTGTTTTAGTTTTGGGTATATGTTCCATCACATAAATCACTAACAGTAGACAAATCGGTGCTTTTTTTTTCTTTTTAGCATATTCTAAGGGTTATTCAACCATCACCACCATCTAATTCCCATCACCCCAAAAAGTCACTCCTTAGCTGGGCGTGGTGGTGCACCCTTGTCATCCCAGTACTTGGGAGGCTGAGACCCGAGGACCTGGGTTCGAGACTAGCCTCAGCTACATAGTGAGGCCCTCCACAATGTAGTGAGACCCTGTTTCAAAAATAAAGAATGTATAGAGCCGGGCGTGGTGGCACACGCTTGTAATCCCAGCATTCGGGAGGCTGAGACCAGAGGATCCGGGTTCGCGGCCAGCCTCAGCTACTTAGTGAGGCACTCTGCAACTTAGCGAGACCCTGTTTCAAACTAAAGAATAAAAAAAATAGGACTGGGGGTATAGCTCGGAGGTAGAATGCCCCTGAGTTCAATCCCCAGTACTGCAAAAGAAAGAAAGAGAGAGAGAGAGAGAGAGAGAGAGAGAGAGAGAGAGAGAGAGAGAGAGAGAGAAAGAAAGAAAGAAAGAAAGAAAGAAAGAAAGAAAGAAAGAAAGAAAGAAAGAAAGAATAGCTCGAAGGTAGAATGCCCCTGGGTTCAAACCCCAGTACCACAAAAAAAAAAAAAGTTCTCCTCCTTCCTCTCCCCCTGCATCCTTTGGCAGCCACTAATGCACTTTCTATCTATGAATTCACAGATGTCATCTAAGTGAATTTTGCCATAAGTGGCCTCTTGCACCTGCCTCCTTTCACTTCGCATAATGTTTTTAAAGTTCACCCAAGTATCAGTGCCTCATTCCTTTTCGTGGCTGAATAATATTCCATTGTGTGGATATACCACCTTCATCAGCCGATGGATGTTTGAGTTGCTTCCGTTTTGGGGGAAATTATGAGTCATGCTGCTGTGAACAGTTGTGTGACACATGAATCTCAAATCCATAGAAGTTCCTGTGCGGACGTGCCTTTAGTTCTCCTGGGTCTCTGTACATCTGGGAGTAGAACTAAGAGGTGAAATGGGAACTCTACTGTTAGCCTTTTGTGGCACTGTCAGACATTCCTCACTCCCTTTAGAAAAAGAGAGAGAGAGAGGGAGAGGGAGAGGGAGAGGGAGAGATCCATTTAATCTTTGTAGGAGTCTGTGAGATTATTATCAACATCATCACTTAGGAGATAATTAACGGGGAAATTTTAGGAGACGTGATTGACTGTAGCTGAGAGGACTCAGAAATGATACAGATGGGACTGGAGCCCAGGTCTCTGACCTTGGGTTTAGGGCTCTTTCCCCAGTGACGTTAATTCTGGGGGCTGAGTCATCGCTGTGCTGTTCAAGTTCATTTTCACGCAGCTGTTTGTTTTGCCCTCTGCTGTACTTGGTATTTTTAAAAATTGCTATGTGATCATTGTCCTGCTTATGAATTAGTAATACGTACTCTTATAATAAAAGTGTGAACAGCTAGGCATGGTGGCACGCACCTGTAATCCCAGTACTTGGGAGGCTGAGACAGGAGAATCGTAGGTTCGATGACAGCCTCGGCCAAGTAGTGAGACTCTCATCAACCCAGTGAGAAGACCTTGTATTGCCTTGTGATCAAGGCCTTTGTTAGTATACGAGCAGATTTACATGGAATAAAACTGCAAGCACTGCCTCGCACAGGGCCTGGTAGTCAATGACGGGTTCGATTTTCTCAGGGCAATATCAACCTAAGACAGGGCTCGTGGAATGACTCATCGAGACCCCATGACGGGTAAGATTATGCACCTGGTAGGAAACGACCTAAGACAGGCACAGTCCTTCATGCATTTTAAAATAAAAATGGGGGAGTTGTGGGAGCCCAGCTGGGCCCTTTCCCCCCTGGCAGTTGCTATCTGCATATATGAGCAATTATACTGACTCTTCTGCTATGGCTACATTGGCGTCTCAAAGTCTGGAGATTGCCCCTAGGATGCGTAGATGAAAGACGCTCCTACTTCTTAGAAAGTAAATATATGACTCTAAAGGTTTATGGTTTTATGACTCTAGAAAGTTTGCTTGACCAGGCTATGTTAAGAATGTGGGCTATACGTGGAAAACGAAGAAGTGCTATTTGTGTTCTGACAATGATTGATATGTCATAAATGTATATGTAACCCTGTTTTACTCAAGAAATTTATAAAAAATCCATGCTGAATAATAAAAATTCTTTAAAAATTCTTTATACAATAAAAAAAATAAACCTAACAAGTAAAATTCCAAAAGAAAAAGAATCACCCACTTTTGCAAAGTGTCCAAGGTGGTTTCAAGTCCAAAATTGAGGCACTTTCGGTGTCTGTTGCTACCAAATGGTCATTACTCCCCTCCCTTCTCAGAGCTGAGAACCAGGAAACACGTGTTTTGTTTTTAAATCGTGAGACTATACAAACATTTCCAACTCACATTTAAGATTACAGTGTTCTACTTGACCTATCCAATTCTATATTTGTGTGTTTTTCTCTTCCAGTAATAATTTCAGTGCATTCACACAATTACTTATTTGTTTTCTCCTAGAAAAGAAAAATCATCTCAAGTAGCAATTCCAAATTTAACACTAATAATAAGATTTGCTGAATGATATGTATGGTTTCTTTGTTATTCTCTTTCTCCTTAAATATATATCCCACTTTAAAAAAAAAAAAAAAGAGAGAAGACCTTGTATCAAAATAAAATAAAATAAAATAGGGCTAGAAGTGTAGCTCAGAGATAGAATGCTCCTGAGTTCAGTGCCCAGTACCAAAACAATAATAATAATAATAATAATAATAATAATAATAATAATGTGTGTAGACATTGTGGAACTGTTATGTCATTGTAGTATACTACATATTATTGTGCTTTATACTACCTACTAAATATTACACAGCAGGGTAACATTCTAGTACTATATTATATACATAAAGTAATATAAAACATTCCAGCCCTACAGAAAGCTTGTTATTCCTAGCTTGGTGCAAATCCCACCATGTTTTTCAAGACACAATAATATACATTCATAACTATTACTGCTAGTTTTGTTTTTACCCTGTCTATCTACCGTGCATGTGGTCCTGCCACTGGCCTGTTTTCTTGCTGACCCCGTACCTGAGACACCAGGTATAGGTGTCCACGCCAACTGGTAGATCTGCCTCGTTCTTCCTACGGCGGCCACCCATCTGTGTGAAAACGATGGCCTGGTCATGAGCCCCTGGGCTTCTCACGCGGACCAGTTAGGTCCGTTCTTCTCAAACTTATGGGGCAGGCAAGCTATGTGGGGATTTTGTTGAAATAAATGCAAATTCCTATGCCTAGGCGCAAGGAGTGCCCGGATTCTGTATTTCTACCATGCGTGCCCCCAGGGGGTGATGCCATGGCGGTGGTGAGGGTATGTGTGTGTGGGGGGGAACGTCGAGAAGCCCAGGCGCCCACCCGTACGCTTCCTCTGTGCTGACCGGGTTTTGTGTTACAGAATGAAATGCTGGAGGAAGGGCATGAGTATGCGGTCATGCTGTATACCTGGCGCAGCTGCTCCCGGGCCATTCCACAGGTGAGGCTGCCTGCCCTGGTGTGGTGACCTCGCTCCATCCCGCCTTCCCACACAGAGAGCTGGGCTGCTCCGGGCGGGTGGGAGTCAAGCGGGGACCTCTTAGCCCAGGAAGAACGCTGCTGAGGACGTTCAAAGAGCTTCCTGCCTGGCCTGGGAACTTCAGTAAATGTTTGCCCGGCGCACAGGAGACACAGTATTTCATTTCAAAAGCTGTCTATGTCTACGAGCTGGGCGTGGTGGCGCACACTTGTAATCCCAGTACTGGGGAGGCGGAGACGGGAGGATCGTGGGTTCACGGCCAGCCTCAGCTACTTAGTGAGGCCCTCTGCAACTTAGTGAGACCCTGTTTCAAAATAAAGAATAAAAAATAGGGCTGGGGTGTAGCTCAGAGGTAGAATGCCCCTGGATTCCATCCCCAGTTCTGCAAAAAAAAAAAAAAAAAATCTGTCTGACCCTGGAGTTATTTCAGACAGGAGGAGGAGGATATGAAGTAAAAGGTGAGACCTGCTCACCCCCCCTCCAAACCCACCTCCTGCCATTGGGTAATCACTGTGACCGCTTTGCTCCATATTTTTCTGGCATGGATATCATTTTACAGATATTATCATTTAGAAAAGGCACTGGTTCTTTCTTATATTGCTTTTCCGCTTGCTTTTATTTTTTTACTTCTTTATTACTGACATTTTGTGTGTGTGTGTGTGTGTGTGTGTGTGTGTGTGTGTGTGTGTTGTTTTGGTACCAGGGACTGAACCCAGGGGCATTCTACCTCCAAGCTAGACTCGGCTCTTTTTATTTTGAAACAGGGTCTCACTCAGTCACTGAGGGCCTCACTAAGTTCCTGAGGCTGGCCTCAAACCTGTGATTCCCTGACTCAGCCTCCCACGTACTGGAATTATAGGTGTGGGCCACTGTGCCTGGTATATTATTGGCATTTTTTCACATTGGAGCATGCAAATATTTTTTATTACCATCATTATCATTCTCCTATAATTAATGAGTCCCACTGTCACAAAAAACAACAAACCGCAGGTGTATAAAGTAAACAACCAGCCAGGCGTGGTGGCACACGCTTGTAATCCCAGTACTTGTGAGGCTGAGACCAGAGGATCCGGGTTCACCGCCAGCCTCAGCAACTTAGTGAGGCCCTCTGCAACTTAGTCCTGTTTCAAAAATAAAGAATAAAAAATAGGACTGAGGGTGTAGCTCAGAGGTAAAATGCCCCTGGGTTCAGTCCCCAGTACTGCAAAATCAATCAATCAATCAATCAATCAATCATCAACCAATCCTTCCCCCCTTCCTTCTAATCCTTGTAATCTCAGGGATAACTCCTAGTTTATTTTGCACCCTTGCAGATTTTCTATGCCTGCATCATTTATAAACACACACAGAGTTTTGTTTTGCTTAACCAAAACGGGATCCAGTTATGCTTCGCATTCTGACATGTTTTTGCATCTGTCGGTTTCTGGTGACCGTCTTTTCACGATGATCCGTGTGGCTCAACCTCATTCCTTCTCACGGATTATAATCCTACTCTATGATTGTATCATTTTACCCACCGAACCATCCGCTGGTGGGTATTTAGCACTTGCTACCACCCTGAGACTTTCTAAACAGTGGTGAAGACCGACCTTGCGTTTCCTCTGCATACTTACTTACTCTTCAGATTCCCTCGTTCTGCCAAAAAAAAAAAAAGACTGGGGTCATGTTGTCAGAACATCACCCTGTGAT
>PVLC010041539.1:0-13338 GCA_004027655.1 Graphiurus murinus | reverse complement strand
GACATCTCTACTGCCGGTGTCATACCTAAGAGCCAAAGAAAAGAAGTCCAGGTAGAAACAGGAAAAGGAAAAAGCTCAACCCAGGCAGCAGCAGTGCTCAGCTGCCCGTTTGTGAATTATTCACTCTCCAGGGGCCCAGGGCAGGGAGCACACAGCGTCCACTTCCCACAGGACCCAGTGGCTAGGCCACAGGGAGTCCATGCAGTGCTGCATATGGACTAGAAAGAGCTCACATTCTGAGCAGACCCGTGCCCAGGAGGCACCCTGTCCTCAGTGCTGATGCCACACCGAGACCCCTGTGTGTGTCCCCCGGAGCCCACCTCACGTGTCAGGAATGTCCTCCAGCTCACTGTGGAGCATAGCTGGTCTGAGGAGACGGAGAAAGGAGGGTGAGGGCCAGCCCTTTAGCACCTGTGAGTTTCCATGTGTCTCTGCAGGGACAGCCAGGCCTGACCACCACCTCCACTGCAGTCCTGGTGTGACTCAACTGTCTTGCCCAGGCCGATGAAAGGGCTGGACTGAGTTGTGAAGAGGCCCTGCACCCTGGGAAGGCCCCAGGAGTCCATAAGTCAAGGAGAGATCAGCCCCTGATGTATAGGGTGACAGTGGGGACAGGTGGCCTGGCAGGGCGGGTAGGGAGAACCAAAACAGTAACAGAAGCAATGACCATAGGATTAATGGCGGTCAGTCACTTAGGTGGTGAGGTCATATTCTGAGCACTGTTTTAAACAATCATTTTTATTATCGTTCCATCTTCACTAAAATTCACAAAGATATTGTGGTGGTCACAGAATATCCCTGCCAGTGTTTTGGATATTACTCCTTTCAAAAGATGGAGCCTAAGCTGAGAAAGAGGATGGCAGGGCCGGTAGGGGGAATCTAAACAGTTAAAAGTATATATTCATGAAATATGAATACATAGACATCATTGATTCTTAAATACCATATAATTTAATGGAATCGAGGTTTTTGTTGTTTTGTGGGTTTCTTGGTACTGGAGATTTAACCCATGGACATTCTTTCAGTAAGCTACATCTGCAGCTCTTTTTTATTTATTCATTTTTTTTTTGAAACAAGATCTAGCTAAGTAGTTGAGGCTGGCCTCAAGCCTGTAATCTTCCTATCTCAGCTTCCCAAATACTGATATTATAGGCATGCAGTTTGGAATTGAGTTTTAAATGAGTTTCATGACATTATTCTGTCTTTGGGGAAAAATTTGTGTCTATTTCTCCTCTTCATGCCTGAAGATGGACAGACTCACTGGATTTCTTCTAATGAAAGAATGTTTGGAATAGAAGTGATGCCATGTGACTTCAAAGGCTATGTCACACCAGGGGTGGTGGCGCAGGCTTGTTATCCCAGTGCTTGAGAGGCTGAAACAGGAGGATGGCAGATTCACCGTCAGCCTCAGCTACTTAGTGAGGCCCTCTAAAACTTAATGAGACCCTGTTACAAAAATAAGGAATAAAAAATAGGGCTAGGGGTGTATCTCTGAGGTAGAATTTCACTGGATTCAATACCTAGTACTGCAAAAAAAAAAAAAAAAAAAGGCTAGGTCATATTTTTATATTTTGGATACAGCTTCTGACTGCCTCTTTCTGTTTTTATTAGCTCAAAGAGGAGGAAACCACAATGTTCTGAGACTACTGAAGCCTTCCTCTGAGGAGAAACTGAGGCCTCCTACCAGCAGAAGCAACTTGCCAGCCACGACTAACCTTTTTGGAAACATCTTCACCGAGCCTTTGAATGACTGCAACCCTGACCAACAACATCCCACTGGATTTCATGGAGAAACTGCTCTCCCTACAGCTCACCCACAGAAACTCGGATAATACATGTTGATTTTTGGTTTAAGACACTAATTTGGGGGCAATTTTTTTTTTGCCAACAATAGACATCTAAGGCAAGTTGGTATTTCACAAATGTGGAAATTGAGATGCAGAGGACTTAGGGAATTTGCTTAAGGTCCTGAGAAGTGTGACTCAAACCAAGCAATCTGGCTCTAAGGTCACGCTCTTAACCGCCACAGTGAACCTGTCAAGAATCAGAATCCTAACACATTTGGGTATGGTGGTACACACCTGAAATCCCAATACTAGGGAGTCTGAGACAGGAGGGTCACAGGTTCAAGGACAGCCTCAGCAACGTAGAGAGACTCCTAGCAACGTAGTAAGACCCTGTTTCCAAACAAAAAATAAGAAGGCTGGGAGCAGGGCACAGTGGTACATGTCTGTAATCCCAGTACTTGGGAGGTTGAGACAGGAGTATCACAGGTTCGACAACAGCCTCAGCAGCATAGAAAGACTCTCCGCAACCTAGCAAGACCCTTTACAAAACAAAAATTAAAAATAAAAATAAATAAGAGTTGGGAGTAGTTTGGGGTAGAATCCCCTGGGTTCAAGCCCCACGGCCACATACCGCCTCCCCTCCAAAATTGAATCCTAAGACAGTTGTTGCATTGAAGAAGAGGCTCAGGGACTGAGCATGGTTCCTGTATGGGCCACTCTCCTGTCCTGCCTGTTTTATCTTCTGGGCTGTATGATCCGTTGTTCTTCTTGTCTCCAACTAGAAACTACCAGGAGTCTTTCCAATACATTGTTTATTCCTGCTTGAATTGGCCAGAATCGGTTGGCTCCTGTGCTTGTCACCAAGAAGCCTAAATACTAAGGACCTAGCTCCCACTCCCCTGCACTCCCCTCCTGTTCTAAGCACAGTCTGTACTTCACTGAGGGCCAGCTTGCCCCAGCACTGGCGCTCTTTATCTGTTATCCTCATGACGGACACTTGTTCCATTCTTCTGAGGAAACATGTAACTGAAGCCCCCAAATACACATTTTTTAACTCAGAAAAAAAAAGCGATTTAGAGATGACCTGTCTCCACTTCCATGGCAGTTTTTCCCTGTGGGCTCCTCTCCAGGAGCCCCAATGCCCTTTGAGAACAGCAGGTCTTTCACCACACACGGCTTGAGCAGGCACTGCACGCCACCAGGCAGCCAGCCAGCCCTAGACATGCAAAGATGGCAGGTGAGTGACGGCAGCACAAGCCCAGAAAAGCCTTCTGCAGCTTTCTGCAGTCCAAGATGTGTCTTCATCGAAATTCTGCAAGTCCCATGGAGACCATTGGCCAAGGTCTTGCACAGTGCTGCGCTAACCCTCGTGTTACACTTTTTTTTCTTTTTTTGGCTTCCTCATTTATTCTGTTTCTGATTACATAATGTAAGAAATAACTCAGAAAAAATACATGCATCCATCATTCTTCCCCACAGAGATAACCTTGTGGGATTTGGCTGTATAAGCTTCTGGTATTTTTCCTGTGCATCTGGAGCTATCTACATTCATAGGGGTATTTTACAAAATGGGAGTCATGGTGCACACACTATTTTGTAATTTGCTGCTATGATTTGAGTATGACCCCCAAAAGTTCATGTGTTGGGTGAGCTTTTGATCCATTTCCTGTAATCTGTATGTGGATGGTATTTGGAGGTGAGGCCATTAGGGGGCAACTAGGATTAGATGAGGGAAGGTGGGTGCCCACAATGGCTGGAGTGGATTTATAAGTAGAGGAAGAGACACCCAAGCTAGGAGCTCAGTCTTTCTCCATGTGATGTCCTCCACCATGTTATGATGCAGCAGGACAGCCCTCACCAGATGCTGACCCCTAAGCTGTGAGCTAAATAAACTTCCATTCTTTATAAATAGCCTGTTTTCATGAATTTTTTTGTAACAACAGAAAAATGTGCTAAGACATATGCATTCGAAAGTTTTCCCCCAGCACGTTGTTTTTCCATTCTGTCTTCAGTTCTTTCGATGCCTATAACTGTCCCAGGACATAGTTAGCAAGTCTCTTGCTGCCCAGGGCTTGGCTGCAAGGTGGAATTACACAGCTTTCAACCATGTAAGCCCTCTGGCAGTGGATCCCAGAGGCCATCCCCTGCTTGCTTCACTTTTGTGTGGTCGAAAGTGAAATGAGTAAATTATTGATAGTGTAGTTTTACCCTAAACTAACCATATCCACATTTAATTACAAGATTATGGCCTTAATTTTTGCTAAGCTTCTTTTTCTTTTGGGACAGAGTGTTATTAGTCAGGAAGGAAGGAAGGAAAGAAGGGAGGGAGGGAGAGCGAGAAGGGGAGAAAGAGAGAAAGGATAGAGGCAAAGAAAGAAAATTTTACTCAGTCATAAAGAAGAACAAAATCATGTTATTTGCAGGGAAATGGATGCAACTGGAAAACATTGTTAAGTGAGATTAGCCAGTCACAAAGAGTAAGGAAGCATATGTTCTCCCTAATATGCGGATGTTAGGGAGTAGATGGGGCATAAGAGGGTCTTCAGATAGAAAAGTAGAGACCCTCGATAAACAAAGAAGTTGATTTAACCGAAAGGGATGGATGGGGGAGTGAGGACACCCTAATGTACATCAAGGTTACTCACTAAATTGAACTTGAGAGGGAGGGAAGGCGAGGGAGCTGGGTGGGAATTGGGGGAAGGGGTCAAATGAGAAATGTGGGCACATATGTCGTTATCAATTTGTATCTAACACAGATGTTTGCTTACAATGCACGAATAATAAAAAAGAAAGAAAGAAAGAATCCTATATTTAAAAAAAAAAAGTTGATGATCCTATAAGAATCATTGAGATTTATAACAGAAAAAAAAAAAAAAAAGTGATCCTAGCCTGTGCAGACCTGAAGGCTGGGGACCATGGCTTGAAGCTTCCAGGAGAACTCAGTCAAGGCACACCAGCCTGGCCCTTGGTGATGACAAGGACACACACGCATATCTTATCTATACAAGAGAAGATCTTGGAATTTGAAAATGCATCCACATTCCTGCCCTATCTCCTCTTGAGGTAGCTCTCCGGGGGAAGTAGGATGGACTCCCACTGCAGAGGTGAAGCAGCAGACTGGCGCGTGACCCCAGGAGCCGGTCCCCTCACGTGGTTTTTCAGGCCCAAGGTGAGCAGGCTCAGATTCTTGACTCTCACCTGGTGACCTTCGAGGGGCTCTTCCCTGGGATGCAGCTTTGTGGTGATGCTGGGTCCCACACAGGGTATAACTGTGCAGCTGCAGAGTTGAACCTGATGGAACATTCTGGAATTCCACTTCAGGAGTTCCAGGCCTGGTGATCTCTGCCTTTCTGCTCATTCCCTGGGTCTTGGGACTATGCGCCTAAGCACTCTCTCGCTGCCCATGGCGGTGCAACTGAGGGAGAGAGGCCTGAGCTAAAGCAAAGAACATCTCCAGGAAGCGCCTGATGGTGCAGGCAGCGGCCTCCCCGGTTGGGTTCCCAGTTCTGCAGGTCAGTGGTGCTGCTCTGCCAAGCAGGGACCCACTTCTCTAGACCTCTGTTTCTTCATTTGTGGAATGGGGATAATCACACCTCCCTCGCAGGCTTGCGTAAAAATAATATAAGATGAATGTCAGGTCTTCAGCATAGGAAGGACTTCATAAATATAAGATTGTGGGTTTTTCTTTTTTAAATAGTATCTGGCACATAATAAGTGCTTAAAATATTTTAATAATTGAATAAACTTAAGTAGATGGATGGAAAGGAAAATGTATGGTTTTGCTTGCCCTCCAGATGTCTCTCTCTCTCTCTCTCTCTCTCTCTCTCTCTCTCTCTCTCTCTGCCATCTACGACATGGCCCTCAGGACACTACTATGAGGATATACAGGGAAAAGAGGAGGAGAAGAAACACCAATGCTCTCCCCACCCCACCCTAGTCCCCTAAGATGAGATAGTGGAAATTGCAGGGCCAGATGAAATAGTAGACAGAAGAAGTAAATTTTGAGGAGAGTCATAATATGTTTGGGGACGTGTTCTGAGTGTGGAGTCCTTCCTTTCTTAGAAAATATGAGCTTTGGTGATAAAGTTTCCAAAAGGAGAGAAGAGACGTGTCAGGGGATGGCAGAGTCCAACAAGGGCTCTCATCACCCCAAACTGAGACCCTGCCAAGAGGCTGGGAAGATACCTAGGGATTCAGCCTTGCCTCCACCTGGAAGGGTGCACTCAGTGTTCAGTTTCCTCTGAGTTTTATGTGTGCACTAACGAGTGGCCAGTGGGTGGCATCCTAGGAAGAGATCCGGGGATATCAAGAGCTGGCAGCGGCTTGCCTGCAGAGGAACCATCAGACTCTGGGGAGGTGGAATACTAAAATGGAAAGTGTACTGGATCCACATGGAAGACCAGCTTGAGGGCTGTGCATCCCTGGGCACAGACATTTCCTCCTTGGTCCTCAACTTATTTCCTCAGAAATGAAAATTTGAAACAAGATAATAGCCTCTGGAAGACCCGCCAGCCAGTGTTTAGTGGAAGACTGTGGGGAGGCTTTGATAAGTTGCTCTACTCTGCCCCCTGGTGACATTTGGCTACAGCGACCATTGTCCCTCAAACCTCAGGCATCTTTCCATTCACCAATCTATCATCCATCCATCCATCCATCCATCCATTCATCTTTCCTTCTTCCCACTGGAAAACACTGATAAGCACTCTGCCAGTTGTTGAAGGCACCAGAGCAGGGACCACTCTGCAACATTGCCCTTATCTTGCTTCCTGGACTTTTTAAAAGAAGGAGCCTCTTGGGGCCAATTTCTCAACTCCCTCCCTGAAATGGAATTTCATCTGGAATAAGACCAAAACCTGATGCATTAAAAAAATTACTTCCGTCCCTATGTTTTCAGTTTGATAGCTGAATTCATCTTTTTGTTATGGGGCTGGGGTTCAAACCCAGGGCCTCACACATGGCAGGCAAGCTCTCTTCCACTGGGCTCTATACTCCCACCCTTAAATTCATCTTTGAGGCCTCTTTAATAGGGCCTCAGAGGCAACAGAAGGTTGGATTGTAAGGGAGGAAGAGGTGACAAATCAGAGCCAAATTGCTGTGTCCTGCTGGGTGTCTTCCCCATGGGCCTGGTAGATCTCTGAAGGTGTGTCAACACTTCACTTCACAGGTGGATCCACACCAGGGGTGCAATGCTGACCTGAATGAGCAGAGCCACAAGGAGAAGGGTGACCAGAGGGTGCTTGGAGCAGTTGCCTGGACTCAGGACAGGTGACACCCAAATGAGTTGGGACTGGACTCCCTGCTGCTGGTGACAGGTCAAATGACAATTCTTTGTATTTTTAAGCATGCAAGCACCTGACAAGGGTCATTTATTTCACACACATGTGTGCACAGGGATATAGAAATGTGGTCATGGGGGTGTGTGTCAAATTACTTGGCTGTCCTTTTGAACTGCAGCCTGTGCCCACCTCACCCAGGTAAAAGGCCAACACTAGCTTCCCCAGTCCCCTACTGCAAGGCCCAAACCCTGACTTTAGCCAAACAGGCACACTGGCACACTTGGCTCCACAGAAAGGGGTACAAGGAAGTTGGGAATCCATTTTTAGGCAAGAGTTTAGGGTGCAGTCGTGGGGCTTCTGGGCTGCTGGTATCCATGGCCAGCACGAACGGTGCAAGCCATACATGGCGTATCTCCTCTGGGTTGGCTAAAGTGAGTGCAAATGGGAGGCTCGCCAGTGTGTGGACATTGTTCCCAGCTGGGACATCTCTGAGGCCGATTCTCTGAGCTTCCATTGGAGAATTTGCAAATTACACAAGGCCCTTCTCTGCTTAATCCAATTAGTATATCCGTGTGTGTGCGTGTGTGTGTGTGTGTGTGTGTGTGTGTGTGTGTATACATTTCTCTCCTCCTGTCTTACTGTCTTGCTCAGCTCGGAGCCCCCGGCCTGGTTTCATCACACTCCTGACTCCCTGACCCAACAACCAACCTCAACCAAGCTTGTCCCGAGTGTAGTCACCACGTGTCCTCTCTTTCTCCAGCCAATGCAGGAACAAGGCACTGAGGCCTGGCTAACTTTCTCCTAGTTTACATTCCCTCTCTGCAAACTGCATTGCAAAACCAGCCACTTCTGTCCTGCCAACCACGTCACCTCCCCCTTGGTCCTCCTCTTTCTCAATTGCTGCTGCTGTTAACAACTGCTAACAAAGCGGTTCCATTTTCCCTTGGGCCCAGAATCACCTGGCATTCAGGAGGAGCATGTATGTGTGTGTGTGTGTGTGAATGCACGTGAAAGGCCTGGGGCTGGTGACTCCCCCACCATGAACTCTAGAATCTCAATCTCCTAATGAACTCAGTATCAGTGCTTTATCTTTCTCATAACTTTTACGATAGGATCTATTCCTTATAATTTTATGCACAGAAAGGTCTTTTCTTTTTCCTTCTCTTTTCTTTCTTTTTTGGAGGGGATGAAATTTTTCTGATTTCCGCTTTTTCTAACCCCTTAGAAATAATAGGTAGCATTTACTGTGTGGCAAGCACTTGTACTGATGCGTGTGTATCCCACAACTGTCCTGTGTGGAGATGAGCATCATCATTATTATCCCCACTTCACAGGTGAGAAAACAGGCTGGAGAGTGCAATTGTCGGGAGTTTTTGTTTGTTTGTTTGTTTGTTTACAATGAACAGGAATTCAATTCAAACACAACACACACAAAAAAAAGAAAAGAAAAAAAAAAAAAAAGAAGGGAGAGGAGAAGAAGGAGGAAAAGAAAGGGGAAAAAGAGGGACTGGCTCAGTAAGCAAAGGGCCCAGGAGGTAGATTTACTTTAGGCGCACCTGGGCCCAGGTGTCTAAACAGCTTAACAGGGCTCTGTCTTTACTTCCCAACCCTGTTTTATGATTAGCATCCAGTCAGGCAGCTTGCCCTTGCCCTAGTGGAAGTGAAGGGGCCACAACAACTCTTAACCTACTCTTGCCAACCCAGCAAACTCTTTTCTAACACTGTTTGCAAAATTCCCAGTGGTGGCTCTTGCTGGTGGGGCTGGGGTCAGACGCACATCAGGAATCTAGACCGAGACTGAAGGAGAGCAGGTTCCTAGAGAAAAGTTGAAGTGCTGAAACCAGAAAATGGGGCAAGGGTTTCGGGGTGGGATAAAGCAATGGGGGTGGGGGGTGGGGCACACCCAGAGAGGAAGTGGCTTAGAAAGTGGGCTCTCCAAATCTGAAACTGGAGTGACTTCCATATCTGCTGTGACTCCATCTGAGGTCAATAATGGCCCAGAGGATCTGTTTCTTGTCTGGTTTTGTCACTAAATACATGGTTTGACCTCACAGATTTAACCACTTAGATCCTCACTTTTCATCATTTGCAAAATAGAAATAATACCTCTCCAATCTCCTTCATTGAGTTGTTGTACAAATCAAGTTAGACCTTGAGCTGGGCATGGTGGCGCATGCTTGTAATCCCAGTACTTGGGAGGCTGAGACAGGAGGATCACAGGTTCACGGCCAGCCTCAGCAACTGAGTCCCTCCACAACTTAGTGAGACCCTGTTTCAAAATAAAAAATTAAAAATAGGACTGGGGGTGTAGATCACTGGTAGAATGCCCCTGGGTTCAATCCCCAGCACCAAAAAAAAAAAAAAAAATTAGTCCTTCTTTGAATTAAAAAAGCACTTTGATGAAGGCAACAGTTCTAATAATGCCATGTACATATTGGAAATTATCAATGCCATGTATGGGGAAGGGGAGGAGAAGGGTGGGATCCAGAGAGAAACACTCTGAGGGCTTCTTGCATGTGTGCTCTTTGTTATGATGTACAGTTACAATGTACCAATAAAAGTATATTTTAAAAAAAACTTTGAAGTGTCAAATATAAGATACTACAGTATTTTCTATCTATATTTTTCATTTCTTAAAAATTGGCTTAAAATCCCTGATTCTCGTCCATATTTTCCTAAGAAACTCATTACACATGCAATTTGAAAATACAGAGGGGGGAAAAAAAGAAAAACAGTGGAATAAAAGAAAATCACTCATAATCCCACCATTCTGAGATAAACATTATTAGAATTTTGGTGTTTTTTCTCTTTTATCTCTTCTTCAATATGAATGTCCGTGTGTGTGTGTGTGTGTGTGTGTGTGTGTGTGTGTGTGTATTAATAAAAGTGGGATAATATTATTTTGTTGTGGTTTTTTTATGGCTGAGTTAAGATAACTGAGGAAAGTGACCAGTAGAATAGTGGAAGGGAGGGGGAGGAGAAAGGGAAGAACTAATGAAAGAAATGGTTCTAATTGCACCGTGCCCAGGTGTGAAGGGGTCACCACCAATCTCACTGTTACATACGAGGAGGGTGAGTAGTGGGTGGGACCTGGAGGGAAACACACCAAGATGGGTGCACAGTCTGTACGACTTTGAACCTCACTAAGGTGTGTAATTATAACGCACCAATAAGAGGATGGAAATAGGTAGACTCAGCTGGGCATAGTGGCGCATGCTTGTAATCCCAGTACTTGGGAGGCTGAGACAGAAAAATTGCAGGTTCACGGCCAGTCTCAGCAACTGAGTGAGGCCCTTGGCAACTTAATGAGACCCCTGTTTCAAAATAAAAAATTAAAAAAATAGGACTGGGGTGTAGCTCAGAGATAGAATGCCCCTGGGTTCAATCCCCAGTCCCTCAAAAAAAAAAAAAAATGGCAGTCATTTTATGTAGCAGTAAGTATTCTTCTACAACATCAATATAATGGAACACATTTTCCATTATTTAACCAAATCCCTCTTTTTAGACATTTGATAATTTCTAATTTTTCCCTATTAGTACAAAAATCTTACAAAGCATAGTAATAACTAAATATCTGTATATATGAATATTCATGTACAAATATTTTTCCCTAGGAAATTTTCTAGATATGAATTACTGAGTCAAAGATTTTGCAAAACTCCAAGGTTTTTGGCATCTATTGCACATCTGGAAAATTTGCACAAAGTCATACTCTTGTGAGTAGATGTGTGTGCATTCCTCAACATCTATTAAGTGTAATCGAGTGTTAAAACTCTTACAACTGTGATGTCCTTTTTCTTTTTAAATGTAAGTCCATGGTTGTTTCCCCTTGATCACTCTGTGTGGGTAAAGACTCAATCTCCTTCTTTCTTCATTCAGATTGCCAAAGAGTTCTGAGCACTGACAATTTAAAGAATTCTACAAAGTTTGCAAGCCTGGGAATCAGCTGACCAAAGTTCACATCCTAGGCTCACGTATAGAAGCTCTGTGACTTTTGGCAAATCGCCTGATTTCCCTGAGCCACAGTGTTGGTATCTATAAATTAGAGATCTAATCCTGACCCTGACCTGCCTACCTCACAAGTTACAAAAGATCAAATAAAAAGTAGATGTGAAACTGGGCATGGTGGTGCATGCCTGTAATCCCAGGACTTGGGAGGCTGAGACAGGAGGCGTGCCGGTTCACAGCCAACCTTAGCAACTTAACAAGGCCTTTCAAAACTTAGTGAGACCCTATTTTAAAATAAAAAATAAAATTGGGCTGGGGGTGTAGCTCAGAGGTAGTATGCCCTCGAGTTCAATTGCCAATACAACAAAACAAACACGCAAATAAATAAGTAAATAAAGTGGATGTGAAAGTCCTTTCTTAGAGGAAAGGTCCTGAGCACACATATGGGAGTAGATTTTGGAGCGTGTTCTTACACAGTAATGGATAAGCAAGACACCTGCCAAGTCTCCTCGTGGCGCTATCAAGAGGATCAATTTAGATAATGCCTGTAAGATCTCTAGCATGATGCCTGGCCACATCAGTCCTCAAAACATCAAAACATTTCAGCCATGATAGTAGTTATTTGGCCTGCCCAATGATGTCACTTATTTGCATCTCACTTATTCGGCTTCCTTAATTTTTTTAAAGAGTATATTGACACATGCTCTTTACTACTTGATATGCTTTTACCCCCTATCTCAGCCACCATCCCTGTGATGCCTTCCCTGGGCACGAGAGAGACTTTCGATACTTTCAGTGTGGAAATGTGGTTTTTGGTTAAAGTCTCAAAGGCAGACAGACATTCTAAGGTATTTTAAGTGGGTTTGCAAAAGCCTGTTTCCTTAAAGAAATGTTTGACCTAGTTGATGTCATCGATCTAATATTTACTTTATTTATGGCCACATTCCTGAGGTTGGCTTTGCAGTCTCTTCCGCGCCCATGTTTGGTTAAGGTTGAATCACACTTCTCGTTCCTCAATAGTTATATATTGAAAATTTATGGTGTACAGGAGGGGGTACTGGGGATTGAAGCCAGGAGTATTCTACATCCAAGCTACACCCTCAGCCTTATTTTATTTTTTTGAAACAGTCTTGCTAAGTTGCTGAGGCTGGCTGAGAGCCTGCAAGCCCCCTGTCTCAGCCTCCCAAGAACTGGGATTACAAGCATGCACCACCACACCTAGCTCTACTAGATATTCTCACGATAAAAGCCAGGCATTTCTTAGACACAAACAGTTGGAATCACTGTTCCTGGAATATCCTCATTCACTTGATCTAAAAATGTGTGTTGAGCACCTGCCACATGGCAGACCCTAGTCTAGGCATGAGAGAAGGGAAGGGAACCAAACCTCCAACTTTAAGACGCTTACAGTGAGCCACGCATGGCTGATGCACACCTGTAATCCTGGGACTTGGGAGGAGTGTCAGGGGTGTCCAGGCAATTCCACGAAGGGTTGGGAGGAATTATCAATGGGGATGAGACGGAAATTCACCTCAGAACCAGTGAGTTCCTTGGCTTACATGGCAAGAAAGAATTCCAGCACAAGCCAGTCAGAGACATAGACAGAGATTTACTTAGGAAAGCAAGAAATACATTTTCAAGGGAAAATGTGGGCCACCTCCAGAGTAAGAGGGGCATTTGGGATTTCATGGCTCTTCTTTTAAAGGGAATGTTGTAAATGGTGAGCATGAAGGGTGCATGGGGTGGTATCAGCCGAATGAATGAGCTCAATTCCTTTGATCATGGATCACAGAGCAGGTGACAGTGGTCCGGTCCTCAGAATCTTCAGGTTGACATTATCTAGTGGATGGATAGCACTTGGACTTGGATAGCACCTTGGGCTTTGAACAGTATCTTTCTCTAGACTTCTTTTGATCAGTCTAGAAATATATTCTGTAAGTGAATAAAGTATACATTCTAAGATTTATTGGACTTTTTAAGAATTCAAGCCAGGAGGAAAACGGGCCCTCAGAGTGAAGATGCGGGTAATCATGGAGTTTTTAGATTTAAGGGTACAGTCTCTCTTTCCTTCTCTGTCTCCTTTCCACCTATTTCTTTTGTGTCTTCTGTCCTACCTCAGGAGGATCACAGGTTTGAGGCTAGCCTCAGCAACTTAGCAAGACCCTTTTTCAAAATAAAAATAAAAAGGCTGGGGGTATAGCTCAAATGTAGAATACCCCTGGGTTCAATTCCCAGTAACACTCTCTCTCTCTCTCTCTGTCTCTCTCTCTCTCTCTCTCTCTCTCTCTCTCTCTCTCTCTCCCTCTCTCTCTCCCTCTCCCTCTCCC